>NQII01001200.1:248374-262573 GCA_002778355.1 Clitarchus hookeri | reverse complement strand
CCTGGAAAACAGACATATGGTTTAGGAAGAAGGGTAAACAGGACCGAGAAAAGTTTCAGCTGCAGAGGTTTCACTGATGGGTCAAGCTGGAATTGGATGGGCAGTCCTGTATGCCTAAAGATTAGCCATGCTGCCATCATTAAATTATTAACTACTACAGCAGCTCTGACTGAATACCATCCTTGTCACCAGTTGCTAATAAATACTACAGAACTGGACTGCACACCTTACTACTTTACTTATCAATACAAGGGATACAATATAGTAAACACTCTGTACATTATTAAGCATGTCTACAACTTGCCATTACTGAACATGTAGTGGCACTTTTGCAAACTACATAACTACATCTCTGCTTACACAGTACATAACACTGGGGTTTGTCGTATTGTCGCTACTAGGCCACCTGAGTTATACAGGTGATGACTAGTAGGGTACTAAGTTACTTTACTTGGTGCAGACTAAGGGCACCTGTCGTTGTTGAGTAAGGGGTAAACAAATACGCGTATTCTCAGTTAGTTAACACACAAGTCTTTTATTTGCCTGAAGGTAACATAGGTATTTATACACACACTGGCGAGACTGAGCCCCCCTACAAGTCGTAGGCCTGAAGGGCTGGTGGGTGGAATGCTAAGCATCGGGGGAAGGTTTCTTGAATGGAGACGTTTCTACTTATCTGTGACTGCGGCTTTTGGTGAGTTGTCTTCGTTATTTGGTAGTTGAGGTTTGGTGAGTGGGGTGGCCCTTTTACAGGCCATTGGCTGGTTCTCGTTGGCGTGCTGTACTCAGCTGGCTTCTTCCTTCGGCTTCAACTGACTCCCTACCACGTCCCGCTGGACTACTCCCTCTCGCTCGATATGGCGCTTCCGTTGAAGCTCAACATTCGTCTTCGCCTTTGGTTGAAGTAGCTGGGTCAGCTCGGCTTCCCTTCTCAGAAGTCCAGGATTGGTTTCCTGAGACTTGTGATGTCTCTTCGATCTCGGCTGGCGTTCCTCGCAGGAGACCTCGTGTCCCCTCTCCTACGTCGACGTCTGCCACGACTCGTCTCGCACTCTCGACTTCCCCACCTCAGAAACTGCCACTACTTTTTCGGGAATGAACTCGCAAGTTCTCAGCGCTTCTACTTGGTTTGTCTCGGAAATTTACACATGAAGTTTCGGCTGCTCCTGAGTTCTCTCCCCGGTGACGTCACAATTGACTGACTGACTGACTGACTGATTCCCACTCGATCTCGCGCCCCGACTTGGTGATACTACTGTTCTGTTCCCTGACTTGGTGATACTACTGTTCTGTTCCCGTCACACGACTGACTACTCTCGCGTCTCGACATCGCTCCCATCTGTCGCCTCCCGGCGCGGGTTACAACTGACTCTGAACAACTGACCCGGCACCGGCCGGGATCCGAACCCGGCCTCAACTGACTCACCCGACTGCCGCTTCTCTGTGTGCGATAAGACTGCTGGACTGATCCTTACTCACGCTCTGGTCCAGCGCCTCTCGACGGCGCAGATTCAACTGAAGTCAGGCGCCTCTCGGCAGCGGGGATTCAACTGACTACTGCCGTGGCTGCTCCTGAATTTAATTTGTGTCCCGCTATATTCAAGTTACATTTGACAGCAGATTCTCGCAAGAGAAACGGGGAGTTCCCCTGTTTTCCTCGCGCGTTTTGTGTTTTGTCAGCGGGTTGTGTGCTCCCACTAGGGTCGAGGGAGGGTGCAGTAACTGTGGCGGGGATTCCTACGAAGCTGGGTCTGCACAAATTCTCGTCGGGACTTACCCTGGTTCCTTTGCCGTGTGGCTGCCTATCAGCTATTTCTCTTGCGTGGCATAAGGGTCATCCCCGAGCTAATAATCTCGGGACTTACCCTGTTTTCTTTGGCTTCTGTTCTTCCCTGCGGGTGACTCCCTGGGTAGAAGGTTCGCTGTCAGCTGCCTGCTCTGGCTAGCTGCCTGCCTTGATAACTATACAGGATGTGGTAACAGCGCTATGCCTATCCCATGTCCACGCCACGCGTCAGTACATTATAGAATTTTCTGTCATGCAACAAAGATCTGCAGTGTTGTGTGTACACAATAATAGTTCATTCAATTACTTACTCCTCTGGACGAATCACTCAAAAGATATTAAATTAATTTTGTAAACTTATTTAGGCAAAATGGAAACAGAAATAAAACAAAATTAAATGTGAATGCATGTACATCTTGGAAAGATTAGGCCTATGCACAAGATTTGTTGTGTTCTTCATGATATTACATTAAAGAGAAAACCACTGCATTTGCATCACAAAATCGGCTTGTAATTTCTTGCAACTAATGTTTTTGATATACTTTCTACATTTTTATATCTAATACTGGCATATTTGAGGTTGTCTCATATAGTTAACTGACAAAATGTTTGTAGTATTTGTATGTACGAGAAGTATAGTAACATGTACAACATTTATAGAAAATTTAGGAATTAAGGTAGAAATAGCAGTACAAACAGAATGCTAAAATATTTTGTACACATAGCAACATTTCACAAATTTTTGACTGCACACATGGAAAAGAAATTTAACCCTTTAAAAACACATATATTAATTAGCTCTGGGTGTTTCAGGAAACTAACAATTTTTTACTTGAAGATGTTGGAAGGATAAAAGGGTTCCACATAAATTGCAGTAGTACCACAAAGCAGGGAGGATTATTAAGAGCTATCTCCCATAGTGACAACTGAAGCAAAACAAAACCTGGAACATAACAACATGTAGCAGATGGGCTCCAACTATTTCAAGCAAATTGCTGTTGGTTGGCATTTAAATTGAGCTGTCTATTTGTAAGGAAGGTAATAATAACTAATATTGTGACTTAAATACTCAATATATTTTTTTTTTAGTGACAGAATAGGGATAAAAAATATTATACATTAAGAATTTAATTTCAGGAAAGTAACCATAAAAATAAATATATGCAAAACTGGCTATTTGTATTATGAGCCAATTTACAATTACAAAAGAAAATTATCACAAATCTTAAACAAAAAAATTATTACCTATGAATAAACAATTTTGAATAAATAAATAAAATAAATAAAAATAACACTCACAAATTATAAAAACAAAATAAAAAATAATGAAACACAACATATTATCGATCATGCCGCTGCTTTAAATTGCAAGATAAACTAGTAACACACAAACAGTTTAACAAACAATGACACACTAGATACAAATACACAAATGGACATATACACCAACATTATTCATGATTACGTGCATGCCCAAAAATTTAGTGAATAATATCCTAATTAAAAGCTATGCATTGTCATCGTACCTCTTTCCTCATATTATTAAGCCTGAACCTAACACGTGCATCAGAGCATCAACACGAGCCACAATGTTCCAGCGAAGCGCACAGTGCGTCACAAGTACATCGGGGCCAGTCAGCAGCAGGCGGGCCGAACGCACCAGCCCGCACTGGAAGACAGCAGGTACCACCAGCACCAACTGCAGTTTTCTTTGTGTGCTAGTTGCGTTGCTCCCGCGAGCTTAGGGGCAGTGCTGGGCTGCTTGGCTGGATTCTATCGCTCACAGGGGTGATTAACGGACATGTGATGTCTGATATACAGGTGTAGACGGCCTTGACTGCAGTTTCCTTGGGTGCCCTTACCTAGTGACGTGCTGGTGGGCTCTGGAAGTAAGTCATCCTGGGTTCAAACCCCACTCGGTGTGACGTGACAATGAGGCAAAGTCATATTTAGTAATTATGCCAGTAAGCATCACGCATCAATCTTAAAGATGGATTTTGGCAACTAGAACTCGATAAGAAGTCAAGTGACTTGGGCACATTTTCCACTACATAGGGCTACTACAAGTTCTTGAGTCTTCCATTTGGTATGTCTTGTGCACCATAGAAATTTCAGGAACTAATTGAACATGTGTTTGGTGACATTGATGGTGGTGTCGTCTACTTTGATGATATTTTTGTAGCTGCATAATCACAACAAGAACATGATAAAATTGTTGCAAAAGTGCTACAAAGAGCAAGAGAACAAAACATCAAATTTAATCCAGAGAAGCTTCAATATAATGTATCAGTAGTCAGTTTTATGGGGCATTTATTTTCAAACAGCGAAATCAGACCTGACCCCGAAAGAATAGCAGCAATTCAGTGCTTGCTTGACTCACAAAACAAGAAGGAACTACAGAGACTATTTGGAATGGTCAACTGTCTACGACCATTCATACCAAATATGGAAACATTGACAGCACCTCTGAGAGCACTATTGCGGGCTGATATCACCTGGCACTGGATGAAGAGCCATTTTGAATGTGTCATCGCCATCAAATCAGCAATCAACAGTACCCCAGCTGTAGGAACATTTGATGGTGAAAAACCTATTTCGATCCAGTGTGATGCGGGCCACAGAGTCTGGGATGCTACTTACTTCAGAATGGAAGAAATGGGCACAGATAGAAAAAGAACGTTTAGCAGTAGTGTATGCCATAAAGAAGTTTCATTACTACATGTATGGCCATGCTGTGCAGATTTTAACCGATCATAAACCACTAGTGGCTATAATGAGCAAACAAGAGTCAAAATTATGTCGTCCTTACTTCAGTGTCTGAAGCTCAAGATATTTAAATATAACCTGGAAGTGCAATACCTACCAGGCAAGATGATGCACATTACAGATTTGTTTTCTCGGGCATAACACAAAGAAGTGGATGACGATGATGATGATGATGATGATGAAATGTGAAAAATTGTACATAGTGTGGCCAAGCATCTTGTAATGAGTGATATGCGGAAGGAAGAATTCAGAAGAGAACTGGTGTCAGATTCTGTGCTCAGTGAAGTGGTGAAACTTGTGAAAACAGGGTCGCCTCATTAAGAGTCCAGCATACAAGTGCATTGTCTTCCAAACTGGTCTGTACAGAGTGATCTTTTTGTATAGGATGGATTGTTGTTTCTAAATGACAAAATTGTCGTTCCAAAAAATTTGGGGCCAAACACTCTGAAAGTGATTCATGAAGGTCATTTTGGGGTTGGCAAAACAAAATGAAGGGCAAGGATGTTGTTATTTTGGCCAGGAATGCCAAGTGATATCAAAAGGTATGTAGCAGAATGCAGAGTTTGTGAAAAGTACAGGATCACATATAGAAAATAACCGCTTATTCCACATTCAGTACCTAAACTTCCATTTGAGAAGATAGGAGCAGATATCCTTGAATTCGGAGTAAAGAGTTACTTGATTGTGCATGATTACTTGTCTAAGTTGCTAGAAATTATACAGTTACATAGCAAGCAATCAGGTAGTGTAATAAGTGGCTTAAAAGCACATTTCGCACACATGGTATACCTAAGATTATAATTGCTGATAATGTACCTTTCAATTTTAGTGATATACCAATGCTTTTTATGTGAACTGGACTTTGAGTTTTGCAGATCCAGTCCACACTACCCACAGGTCAATGTTATGGCAGAAAAAGGGGTGAGAATAACTAAAAACATATTGCAAAATAGTGGGGAGGAGGGAAGGAATACTGGCTAGCATTAATGGAGTATCGTAACACTCTTCTCTCAGGTCTGGAAGTTGCACCAGCACAAATATTGATGAGAAAACTAGTTAGAACAAGGATACCAATAACTATGAATAACCTGACTCCAAAATTACATCCACAAATCAGATCAGAATTACTTTCAAAACAGGCAAAGGTGAAAAACCACTATGATAGACAGGCACACAGAGAAAACCCACAGAGTATTCAAAAGATCAGGAAGTAGTAGTTCAGAAGGGTTGTGTATGGAAACCTGCAATGATTGTGGAAAAATATGAAACTCTACGTTCATACATAATTAGGGACATGCCAGGCAATGACGTTTGACGAAACACAAAACACTTGAGACCATTATACAGACAGTCAGGAACTCAAATCCCATACAGACCTGTTAAGCTGTATGAGAGAGTGGGTAGAGACAGAGATAGTACAGTTGAATGTAGAGAAAATTCTAAAAACTCTTGACATTATTTTGGAACAGTGTCCATGAGGACCATGGAGTAACAAGGGGCAGTAGGTCACCAGACTTCAAGGAATTTGACAATGGAAAATGCACAGGCTATTTCGGGGACCATGTAGAAAGTAACTTAATTCCTAACACACAGAGCAGACCTTCAGAGTCTTTGTATGTAACCAGAGCAGGTCGCAAAATTAGTAAACCCGTAAGATATCAGTGAAGGCATGAAAGTGTTGTGTACGAGTTAAATTGTAAGCTGTAAGGCTTGGAGGAGTTTATATTTGTGTATGTACCTTGGAAATACATTGTCTAAATACTGGATAATATGTAATTGTATGTAATTGGCAATATTGTATATGTACCTTGGAGATACATTGTGTAAATAAAGGGTTATATGTAACTGGTAATGTTTTGTGTGTGGCAACAACTTTGAAAACGTAGATAATACCTAGCCGGGTAAATATTTCTAAGGTGGCATTGGTGGAGAGTTTAATGAAGGGAAGGTTTTGTGTATGCTGTGGTTTTGTATATAACAATTTGAAATTTCAGAGAAGGGAAAGTGTTGTTTATGTAACTAGTAAATGTTAATAAGTAGAGGAAGTTGAAAGCGAGAGGTTGGCAGCAAGTAGGGAACAAAATGGCGGAGCAGACTGGTGGTGTAAGATAGTTGTGAAAAACATGTATTGAACTATAAATAAGAAAGTACTTGCAAGGAATAAAGATATGAGAGAATAATCCACACAAAACAGGTTCAATGTTTAACAACCACTGCTGACGACGATGTAGAGCCAAGAAGAAGAGTGAGTTTAGGCAACAGAGATGTTGCCCAGTCAGGTTTTTCAGGCAAGACCCTGTCAACAGTTCTAGTGGTAGAAGTTGTGCCATTCTTAAAAGTTCCAGTACCCCGCTGTCTGATCTCATGCCCAATCCAAGTTTGGAAAATAATTCTTTCAACATTTGTTATCTCCAGTGTAGTCGAAATTACAAATGAGTGATATTTCAATAAACAGATTTCAGATAGAAAATTTGCATAATACAACTGATTCTGATGTTCAACTAGCTTTCTGAATAAATGTTTTCTATAATAAATTTTCTGTAAGAAAATTTGCAAAGAGCACAATACCATTGATTCAGATGTTGATTTTTCTTTCAGAATAGATGTTTGCTTTACATGTATGCCATGTTTTTGGTCAAGTTTCAACTCATCATACAAGATGGTTCGAAGCTGTTTTGGGGAGGTTAATAGGAACTGTTTTCCAGCTGCCTTATGGGCAGCATTTTGCAGCAAGTTTGCTCGTCCCTGGAACAGAAAACATACAATTATCACACACACTACACATCATCACAACATTTTCAATGATTACCCATTCAGTAATGCAAAAGTGTCAAAACAGTTGCTTATTTTACTGTAAATACAAATTGGGAATTGGAGATTACCAAGTAGTCAATATGGTTAAAACTTTACATAGCAAGTTGGCAATCATGTAATGTTCCTGAAAACTGCAACATTATATAAAGCTACTTTGTGGATTTTATATTTTTCCATAAGGACAACTTTAAACTCACTGGTTAGGTTCGAAGTACACTAAAAATAAGAATACTTTGTTGTCCGTCAACATTCACAATAAATGCAATAGACGTCACAAATTCTGCACATACCGGTACAGATAAAAAGTGCATAAACAAACAGACACTTAAAATTGAACAGATTGCATAGCAAAATATTCATCTAAATTATAAACCATGTTAAGATTTAACCAATTATAAGCATTCGCTTTAAAAACTTTAATATCTAAAAGTCTTGTTTCAACATTAAACTTATTAAAAAGTCTCAGTCCCATAATAACATAACTGTTTGTACATTTACTTAATCTACTATAAGGAACATCAATGGAAAATTGGTTTCTAGCATTATACGGATGAATATCTATTCTAGGTAAATATGCACTAATATTTTTCTTGACATGTTGTATATAANAAAAAAAAAAAAAAAAAAAAAAAAAAAAAACACACACAAATTTATTACTGATGAAATCTTACTTTTAACAAATAATGGCTTACAGTGTTCACTATAGAGGTTTTTATTTATTATTCTCAAGGCTTTCTTTTGCAGTAAAAGCACTTTATTTATATGGCAGCTATTACCCCACAACATTAAACCATAATTAATCAAAAACTGGAAAAACTCAAAACAAACTGTTTTTATACAGAATGGTCCTGAACTACAGGTACAAATGCTGTGAGGTGCAAAATGGGATAGAAAACATTATACCTGTACAGTAATTAGTAAGGGAGGTAGCCACCCTTGAAAATCAATATTTAAAATGGTTCTACCGGAAAATAATGAAACCTACATGAGATGAAAGAGCCATTCTGTGAATAATGTTTTCTTTAACCAAGTCCTGAAACCTGCAAACAGTTGTGGCGTACTGTCATCCCCTACATTGAGACACAGTGGTAGGATAATAACATACCACCCCCTGTCTCAATGTTGGCGATGTAGTGTCTCAATGTAGGGGATGACAGTACACCACAACTGTTTTTGGTTTCAGGTCTTGGTTAAAGAAAACATTATTCACAGAATGGTTCTTTCATTTCATGCAGGTTTCATTATTTTCTGGTATAACCATTTGAAATCTCAATTTTGAAGGGTGGCTACCTCCCTTGCAAGTTGCTGTACAACATAGTTCGTATAATGTTTTCTATCCTATTTTGCATAGGGAATCACCTCACTGCGTTTGTACTTGTAGTTTAGGACCATCCTGTATATGTGAGTGGAACAACACTAATGAAGTTTCTTAGCAGATAAATAACTTTTGACAGACAAACACAAACAGATTCAATTTGAGCTACACAAGATAAACTAGTATCAATTTTTATTACACTACTACCAACTAGATTTAAATCAAGATCAATATTTTTGAGGCAGTAGATAAGATTTTGGGTTTTATCCTTATTTAAAAGAAGACCGTTAGCACTGAACCACATACAAGCCCTATAAATGGCATGTTCAGTTATTGATTTCAAGCTATTACAATCAACATGAACACTTACCAAATTTGTATCATCTGCAAACATAGTTGTAGTTTAACTTGTTATATTATATGGCAAATCATTAATTACAATCATTAATTACAAGGATGGAAAGCAGTGGCTCCAGGATGGAGCCCTGTGGCACCCGAAACCTTATCTCAGAACACGTTGACACTTTGCCACCATCAACGTACTGAGTTCATCCTCCCAGACATAATTTTACAAACTGAAAATGAATATCACAAATACCATAATACTTTAATTTATTCAAGTATACTATAGTCAATACAATCGAATGCTTTGCTCAAATCACAAGCTATGATCTGAGCAAAATGCCCGGCTTCAAATGCCTGTAATATTTTTGAAATCATACACTCCACAGCATCAATGGTAGATAAACCATTTTGAAAGCCAAACTGGTTATTTGTTAGAATATCATTAGTGTCAAAAAATTTACATACCTGAGGTTTTAAAACAGACTCAATAATCTTATCCAATAAGGTACCAATCAGACTGGGCGATAATTTTTTTATTTGAGCCCTGCATCCTTTCTTAAACACAGGAATGACTCTTGCTATTTTTGGGAAGTTGGAAAGATACCTTCACTAAGACAAGAAATACTGCATATGGCAAGTGACACTGCCACAACTCTAGTTATGTGTTTAGTGATGTCACTAGAAAGGCCATACACATCTCTACTTTTCGAGGCTTTCATACTTGATACTGCACTAAATCACATAATACCATTCAAAATATGTACTGAGCTTCTTAATTTGTTGTAGAAAATTATCAGATGAGAATGTGGACTGAGAAATATCATTTTTCATCTCGCTTACAGAACCAATAAAATAAGTATTACAATCTTCAGCTGTATGCACGGTTGCAGCCTCAACCTTTTTCTTTACTAATACTCTTTTTACTGGGGTCCAAGCAGCATGGCATTTATTGCTCGAGTGTACAATGTATTCAGCATTTGCAGTCAACATAACTTTGTTTACTGTCGTTTTACAAAGTTTCCTAATTTACTTATATGCAGTGTTTAAAATTTCGCTTCTGATGTTCAAATAAATAGTACAATAAGCCATAACAGTTTCTTTCATTTTCCTGAGTTCAGGGGTATACCAAGCCGCACGAGTATGAATTCCACTTTTAATCGGAAATCTTCTCTTTAATACTGTCATGACTGGACAGGTTAATTCCAAAAGTTCCATAAACTTAGTGGGGAATACATGAACTTTTCTTCAGCAGACGAGATTGTATGATTTAATAGGCTTGACCAGTCAATTTTACTTTATTCCACCTTAAAATCATCTAAAAACGAAAGAGATAAATTCCTAAACACCACTTTCGCCGAGGTATCTTGCACAGATGCAGATGTATATTGCAGTGTCAACTCCAAGTCATAATTATAAGCAATATCAAGATGGACTACTTGGATTGAACACAAGTTAATAGGGATATCAGTAAAGATATTTTAAACAATCTAATGATGCAGTTATAAAAATTATTGGGATACTTGGTTCATTTTCTTTCGTTTTGAGAGACTTTGTAATATTTAATCAGGATTCTAAGTTATTGTTGTGGTAGTTTGTTTATAGGTCATACGTTTACTTTTTGGAAATATTGGTTTTTGTTCGCGTCAGCGTTTGTCGATAGAAGCTTTCCAACATCAGTAAACATTTTACCTTCTGAAACATTGATTATATTTTCACTACGATGCAGTTCGGCATGGCATGGAGAGTGGTTCCGACGGGGGTCGCATAGGCTTTCAAAGGGATTCCAGCCCGCGCCATGCCCTTATTTAGTCATGTTTTTGGTACCCTGGGGTGAGGAGTGGAGGTAGGCACAGGGCGACTTATACCCTGTGTGCCTACCGCCCGCTTGCAAAGAGAAACGGAGTAGACAACCAGATCCCGAAGAGGACACGTTGAGGTGGCAAATATCCCCCACACCGGCAAACTTTATCCTGCTAAAATATTTCTCCACCGGTGTGAGAGGTCGCTAGGGTGCCAAGAGGGTACTGATGTCCCGCCTGCTTGTGTAATTTCCTCTTGCGATGCAAGTTTGAATGATGTGATTGACGGGTCTCGCGTCCCGAAAGATATTTTTTCGTCAGAAGGCACGCTCTGTCGAAACTCGCAGGCTGGCTGCCGCAATAAATATTAAGGGTTTGGCGAGCGTGTGAGAAGAGTGACGCCAGGATTCTGCAGCGGTATAAGAAGGCCACTTTCTGACAGTCAGTGAGTGGCAACTTAACGTTTACGAAAAAACAAAGTGCCATTTACAAAATCCTGTATCAGCTGATGCACGAACGAACAAAAGTTAAAATTACGTTGGCTATTCTTAGTGCACTGCCAATGCACATCACAAAAGCAGAAAATACGCGGGTAAGAAAGAGTTCTTACAATTATTAATGCATTTTATTTTACAAGGACACAAAACAGTGGTTGTTAGTGTTAAAAACTAAACTTCGTGATAATGTAGTTATGTATAGGTGTTCAAAATGAAATGTACAATAGAACGATACGACGCGGAAAAGTTTTCCGAAGTTGTGCTAACTTCAGAAAGTTTTTTCACATAGTATCATCCCTCTCCAACCTCGCTTTCAACACGTCCTTGATATTAATTTGAAAAGCATATAGAAATAATGCATAATATTGTTGAATTATTTTTCTATTAATTTGACGAAACGACACGAATTTGAAATATATTTCCAGCCCGTANTTCTGAGTGCACTGCCAATGCACATCACAAAAGCAGAAAATACGCGGGTAAGAAAGAGTTCTTAGATTTATTAATGAATTTTATTTTACAAGGACACAAAACAGTGGTTGTTAGTGTTAAAAACTAAACTTCGTGATAATGTAGTTATGTGTAGGTGTTCAAAATGAAATGTACAATAGAACGATACGACGCGGAAAAGTTTTCCAAAGTTGTGCTAACTTCAGAAAGTTTTTTCACGTCGTATCATCGCTCTCCAACCTCTCTTTCAACACGTCCTTGATATTAATTCGAAAAGCATATAGAAATATTGCATAATATTGTTGAATTATTTTTCTATTAATTTGACGAAACGACACGAATTTGAAATATATTTCCAGCCCGTAATCTAAGAACAATCAACTTAAAATAATACGCTATCTGTTATCCAAAAACAGCGGCTCAAACTTCGCCGTGACGCGCTGTGCGCGCGATCTCTCTGATATTATGCAAGGTATTACCAGCCAAAAATGAACCTCTTTTTGCGCAATATATAACGCATTTACGAACAAATGCCAATAGTTATATTTTTCCACGAGCTCTGCATAATTTTTAAAGTAACATATATTTCATGTAAAATGANACACGTCCTTGATATTAATTTGAAAAGCATATAGAAATATTGCATAATATTGTTGAATTATTTTTCTATTAATTTGTCGAAATGACACGAATTTGAAATATATTTCCAGCCCGTAATCTACGAACAATCAACTTAAAATAATACGCTATCTGTTATCCGAAAACAGCGGCTCAAACTTCGCCGTGACGCGCTGTGCGCGCGATCACTCGGATATTATGCGAGGTATTATCGGCCAGAAATGAAACTCTTTTTTGCGCGATATCTAACGAATTTACAAACAAATGCCAATAGTTATATTTTTCCACGAGCTCTGCATAATTTTTAAAGTAACATATATTTCATGTAAAATGATTTGGAGTAAAAGTCATTTATATTCGGCCGGTAATCGTTCGTCTACGTAAATTATACGCCATATTGTTCTCATGAAACACATCTCCTTGTTTGTAGAAGTGAGACGCGTGAATAGTTTTTAAGCAGTTCTAATGTTATTCCACGTCACATATTTCCAACTCGAATATATTAGCTATAACGCCCAAAGTGTGATAATAGATACAACAGACCGTCTCGCAAATTTTAACCCAAATTCACTTTCTCGGACAAATTAAAAAAGAGTTAGCAAATATTTAATTATTTGCAACATTTTATATTTTTACTTGTATAACCTACTTATTTTTTTAGACAGATGTCAGTCTTAAAGTATCTTAAAATTTGTTTAGCATAACAGTGCAATGGCAAGTGGATTAGCTGACAGCGTGTTGATAAAAAATACAGCCCCGACTTGACGGACCAGCTGATGGCGGAAGGATAAATAGTCACATGTAGTCAGACGTAAACAGTGGCGCTACTTTCGCAGACCTGTCAGAAAACGGCCTTCTTATACAGTATGGACTATAGACGTGAACAATATCTTTGTAGGCATTTAATTTAAACTTTCAACAAGACGTCCTTAACAGCCAGCTAGGAAGTTTTAACGTTAATGAATTTATTGAAAGCTTGTATGGTAATTTGATGTTAGCAAAGCAAAGATAAAGTTCTTTACCAATTTTACATTTTAAAATTTTTTAATGCGTTTGAATAACACTTTGCTTAATAAACTGACAAGGGGTTTAATTTTTTTTTTTTACATTTTAAATACTAAAAATACAAATTTTAAATGCTTTGCACTATACAAAATGAAAAGGTTATTGGGAATACTGTATTGTAAAATATTGTATGTGTATATAAGCGAAAGATACAAGTAAGTGAAGTCACTTTGTCCGAGGCAATACCATGTGAGTGTTATTGTTGCACGTTGCTATGCGGCAACGACTCTACTCGCCAGTCTGTGCGAGGTGGCGGAATATACGGGATGTGCACTAACGCTGTACTTCACTTCCGCTTACTGCCAAGTCTGGAACTCTCAAAGTCGCTCCCACGAGACGACGACATCTGTACAAAGTACGTTAGATCCTCCTCGTTTAAGGACATTTAAGGTCCTTTAAGCAAGAACCAAACACTTTTTGAAGTTCTTTTAGCTGCGTCCTGCTGCATGCTGCGTAAACTTCAGCTGCCACGTGTAAACACTGCTAACACAGCCATTGATGTGTCGATCAAATATAGGAATCAACTTCTCACACACAAAAATATGTCAACAGCACTATATTTTTGTAACTGCGTGTAAGTTAACTGCATGTATAAATTTCTGCAGTAACCATCAACATAAAAAACCTTGTAACAATTGTTAATAGTAACCACTTCCTTTCTAGCAAACTAACGAGTGCGTGTGTGCTATATATATATATATATATATATATATATATATATATATATATATATATATATATATA
>NQII01001200.1:230600-245699 GCA_002778355.1 Clitarchus hookeri | reverse complement strand
CCACCGAACGCCGGAACCAGGAACTGAAAAAGAACATGCGCGTCCGGATGGGCGACAACCACACACAATGGGACATGCACATCCCCGAGATCCTGTACACACTGCGGCGCCGGCACAATGACGCCTTGGGCACTTCGCCCAGCCAACTCATACTCGGGTATAATCTCCGCCGCCCAGGAGAATGGCAGTGGGAGACCTAGGCGACAAGAGCTGCCCGGCCCCGAAGCAATAAGGAAAGCAGCTATCCAAAGAACGGGCGCGGCTCGGAGAAACCAACAACGGTACATCCGACGCAAATACACGGAACCAACCAGCGAAGGACACCACCTACCCGAAGGCCAGCATGTATTGTTGCGGAATCATCCTCTGAGCCGGGCCAGTGAAAAATACTGTGCGGGATTTGCGCCAAAATGGGAGGGACCGTACATCATAGCAGGGCGCCAAGGAAATGTGTACTGGGCAGAAGATGAAATGGGGAAAATGTGGAAGGTAGCGAGGGACCAGATACGCCCTATACCCGAGCCCCGCACCCAGGGCCCCAGAGAAGCCGAACGAGACTGCCCAGAGGAAGCCAGCAGTATTCCACGTGCGCGCCGGACAAGCAGTATGGACAGGGGCGAAGGGATAACGGACCTGCAACAGAGACCGCGCGGCTACGGAAGCCAGGGTGGGTATCCCCACACCTTAGTGACACCGGGGCTACTAGGTCACCGAAGCAACGAACCATTGACGGGCGGCCGGAATAGGGGGCGAAACCCTCGGGCGAGGAAGAGGCCAATGTGCCGAATTACCAATGTGCCAATTCTGTAATGCTGATTCACTGATGTGCCGCAGATGTGTGAAAAAGCTTTCCGCTTATATTTAAGTTAAATTTAGGTTACTATTGTACTTAAACAATGGAATTTGTGAAATACAGCAAATCAGTTCAGAGTGACAAAAAAAAATGCTGTAATGCAACAAACCATCTAAGTTCAAATGATAACAAAAATAAAAAAGTATGTCAGTCTAAGTTTACAAAAATACTTATTCGTGAACACAGAAGACAGTAAGCATGCTTAAGGTTGTATACATTTTTTTTTGCTGCTGACAGTCAAGTGATAGGCTTGAACAAAAACTGGTGGACTGTTTTTATATATGCAGTGTTGATTCTGCAATATACTGGATTAATTTTACTTGCAAAATATGTACGTATGAATCGGCACAGCTCTAGTTTAAACACAAGTTTATGATGAGAGATGTTCAACTCTGTTAGCGGGGAGCCTAGGCAGCCAATCAAACACTTCCGTTTTGAAAAGAGCTGCAAATCGCTATACATTATTAGCAATTAGTCCAGCAGGTTTGGCTTTTAATGTTTTCTAAGCCTTGTTCAGTACAGCCACATCTGTTTCAGTAGGTGACAGTCATTGTAAAGAAGTTCGTTGGAACTGGCCGGAAGCTAAAGTAACAGCTGTAAAAGCGTGTAGAGTGCAAGAAATTTTTTTTCTAGTTTCCATAACGTTATGCATGGAGACTGTTAGTGTAGGTTATGTATGAAGACTGTTAGTACAGTGGACTCCCAATCTACCATTTTTCAGGCGACTGTCAAAAAATTTCTATACAGCCAGGATTTCAGTAGGTGAGCAAGTAAATCAATAAAATACAATTTCTAACCTTATTCGACTTCATGTTGAGTAAAAAGCCCAGCACACACGAAGGCGAGCATGAGCGTGAATGCGAACTACTGGTGAACATTTCTAGCACACACCAAAGCGAACACGGGCAGCCGCGGCTTCACCAATACTGTTTAGTTCCTGTTCAGCCTTCCACAAACATAGGCTCTCAGTGTGACGAAAAGTGTCTTTTAGAGGTTGCGTTAGATGATGATGAAGAAGGCTGGTAAATAATATTCTTTAATGCACAATAGTCAATGAGGGCTCGCTTGTGATTAAATAGTATGATGAAAAACCATGATAATTTCCTTTTCAGAACAGAAATAAATGCAGAATAACATGTCAAGCAGCAAGAAAGGAGATTTCAAAACTTTTATCATCTGTGGAGATATGAAGAAGAAAGATTCTACGCAACATTTAGGATGAGTGTTGAATGTTTTCACAAGCTGCTGGAGACATTAAAGGGTGATATAATAAAACTGAACAGGAACAACAGAACCAGTATTGATCCAGTTTAACACCTTGCAGTAGCTTTAAGAGAAGGTTACTTTTCTTAAAAAAATATTCTGTTGTCAATATGTAAAGCAAGATCAAAAAAGTTGGGAGAAAAAAAATACTAACAACATAAATTTTTTCAACAATGGGGCATGATTATAATATTTAAAAACACCTTGGCAAAACACTGTGCAATAGCCCTAATTTCTGGCAACTTTAGACATGTTAATTATGCGTACAAAATTATCTACATTACAAGTTTAGTAAACACATTAATATGGTCTTACTTCTTCAGAACAATAGACATAATATTTACATAAACGAAAAACATTAAATAATTTCACTTTTTTACAGCAATGTTCATGCACATCACACTTTTTACACATTATGATTAGTTGTAATATTGTTGTGTTTATCTGAGGCAGATGGTTGCAGTGTATCAAGATGTGAATTTACACCACGTGGCGTATTGTTTGATACGTCTAGAAGTTGATGAAGCTGAAGGTCCATCACAGTAGGCAAAGAGAAAAGTAGTTGTGTACGTGCAATTGCTGAAAGTTGTCGAAGAACTTGACATCAGGCTTGCAGTAGACAGCATTTGTGCTCTGGGATATGCAATGTTTTCATTTTCGTGGAGATGGGCCAATTCCTGATCCATATTAAATTGTGCTAGTTTAGCTTTAACCACAGCTTTCCTTTGTGGAGAAAATTGCCTTTCGGTCTTGGCAAAGCTGAGAAATAGGAGATCCACCTCATGTTGTTCGTGTTGATTTCGGCTTCGTAAAAATGAAATAAACTTTATCAGGGTTCGAAACTGTGGGCATAGTTGGAGATACTTTTTTTTCCTCTTACTGCTTCTGGTTTGTTTGATGTTCTGCCTCTCCAGAGATAAACAATGCATCATCTTGGTCATGCACTCTGCTTACAGTATTATTACCCTCTTGGGTGACACTGTCTTTATCTTCAGTGTCTTGAAGTTCAGTAGTGGAAATATTGGATACGGTTGACGTGTATTCAATGTGGCGTCTCACGAAACTCATTTGGTTTGGCCACTGCCATGATCTATAATAAGACAATTTCTTCTAAGCTTATCCAGTTGTTTTCAGAACACAAAGATGTTTAGTTTAGGTGTCCCTTAATCTTTTCCACTTCTTAACCTATAATGTAAATACGTAATCAATTTAAAACTATGGTTAAATTTGTGTTACATATAAAATTAATTATTGTAAATAATGTATTTATTATCACTCTGAATTAATTAAAAACATTTGTTATTCAATGTATAAATTATTTAAGGTTTTTGGCCACAGGAGATACCTTAAAAACCATTGGAAATAGTTATCACATGGGTTACTCCACCATCAGTGCAGTAGGGACCGAAGTGTGTGAGGCCATATGGAAATGACTACAGCCTGTATATCTTCCAGAACCAACACAAGTCATTTGGGAAGAAAACATTAAAGGATATAGCAAAAAGTGGCAGTTCCTGAACTACATCCGAAGCATTGACAGGAAGCATGTAGAGATCAAACGTCTTAACAATAGTGGTTCGACATATTTCACTTATTTGCAGATATATTCAATTGTTTTTTTGGCAGTTGCTGATTATGAATCTAAATTCACTTGTATTGACGGTGGAGGACATGGGAAAAATAGTGATGGTGGTATTTTCGAAGCTTCGTTGATGGGACAAAGAATCAACAATGGTACACTGAATGTCCCAAGGAGTAGACAGCTGCTTGGACAAAATGAACCTACACTATGCATTTTAACTGGGGATGAGGCATTTCCCCTATGTCCGTATTTGATGCTGCCATTTCCGTACAGGTACTCTAGAAACCATGAAATGAAAGAAAACTTTAACAAGACATTATGCGACGCGAGACGCACCTTAGAGAATGTTTTAGGAATATTATGCAGAAGTGGAGAGTTTTCTTAAGACCTTTGGAAGTGAAAGTTGACACTGCAAAGCTCCTTGTTAAAACAGCTTGTCTTCTTCATAGCAACGTTAAATCAAAGAAGTGTGAAGGATACCTAGAAAATATTTTGGGACCGGTTAACTACGAGGTAGGGGCCTTTCAGAATATAGAACATGTTTCCTCGAAGGCCAGCTTGCTTTTGAGATCCGTGAAAGGTTTGTTGTGTATTTTAACAATAACAATATAACAATAACTGAATTACACAACACCACTTAACTATTCACATTTACAAACAATCACTTTGGAATATTAGTTTGTTTTATGTGCTCATAAATGTACATTCCTGAAAAACCAACTTAGTAGGTGCGTATTCCAATATAATGAATGCCAATAAATAAATACCAATATTGGAAACTTACCTGTAATTTCTAATAAGATGCTTATTTCATCCCACCTCTTGTTTGTTATTTTGATTTTATTGTATACATCCAGACACATACTGTACAGCACTTTGTTCACTTTAACTACTTCTATCAGCCATTCGTTGCTTTCAGAAACATGTTGTCTCAAACTGCACACAACGTACACTTTGCCCGCACGAACAATTCAACACATGCAATCAGTTCGCTGCTCATGCATTCTAACCGCGCAGACAACTTGCCCACGTGAACTGTTTGCTCAGTGGTGTGAGTTACTGCATTGAATCCTATATGCTGGGTAGTTAGCGTTCACGTCCGCATTTGCGATTGCCTTGGTGTGTGCGAAGCTTAATGAGAGCGTAGAATATCTGTGAATAAAGTTTAACTAATACACACAATAAAAATCGGAAATTTTAAAAAGGTAATACTGTAATAGTATTGCATTAAAAACATTTCACTTCAACTCATTTAAATTTAGAATATAAAATCACAAAATATAGTATACAACTGATTGTAATCTAACACAGAATGCAAATTGACCTATAACTTTCAAACCCTCTGAAAATTATGATAATATGACACCGAAAGCAAACCAAATTTTGAAAGTCCTGAGTGCACTCTATCAGCTAAAAGCGCTTGGAGAGGTTATCGAACAGCCAGCGTGTTCACTGTGGGCGAGATGGAGAAGGGAGTGAAACAGTGTACCCCTCCACTTCCAAACCAGTTGACACACAAAGGGAGGGAATAAGGACGCCAGGCTGGTTGCTAGGCAGCTAGTTCTTTCTCTGCCAGCCATGTAAGGGGAAGAAACGAGCTCTAACAAGTATCCCAGAAGATGGCAGAAGCTTGCGCAATCCAGACCGCATGTCTACAGCAATCTACTATACTTACGTTGGTGATGCCATGCTCACATGGCAAATGTGTAATTAAAATAATTAATGGTATTTTACTTTAAAAACTAGTTATTTTTAAACAGAGAGACAGAAATGAATAAATAAGGCAATTATAATCTATTTCTTCACTGCCTTCAATAATATATCATTTAAAACCATGTCCTCTGATTTTCCCATTCAGCTATGCCTGTCGCGAGTTACACTGCACCCGGGTTCTGTATTTACGTATTATTAGGTGTCGAATAAGACATTTCAGGGTATCAGTTTATTCAAAAGAATAAGAAAATGAACTTTACGTTTGGTAATATAAGTCACTCGATGTTCAAACTATTTTTGGCTACAAGGAGAGGTCAAGTATATGTTACTGGGCATATCATCTTATTTGCAGAGATGCTGTCCATCAAGTTAAAATATTATTTAATTTTAAAATCATGTCGATTTATGCCAAATATGAACAAACACCAACCTTAAAAAAAAACACACAACACACACAAACGCAAATCCACACACACACACACAAAAACACACATCACACACACCAAAACATCACACACACACACCACACACAAACAACAACACATTCACAACACACCTTTAATTGCAAAAAAAAAAATACATTTTCAAAAATAATTCTCTGTTAAATTGTATTGCATACCACTGTCAGGCAAAAANACAACACACACACACGCAAATCCACACACACACACAAAAACACACATCACACACACCAAAACATCACACACACACACCACACACAAACAACAACACATTCACAACACACCTTTAATTGCAAAAAAAAAAAATACATTTTCAAAAATAATTCTCTGTTAAATTGTATTGCATACCACTGTCAGGCAAAACCATTTGCTTTAAAATACTACTGGTGACAAGTGCAACTATTTTGAGCAATGGATAATAATAATCTTAATAAAATTTCTGTGATTGGATTAATGTTGCATACGCCCGGCTGCGGTGGTCATGTTAGANAACATTTGCTTTAAAATACTACTGGTGACAAGTGCAACTATTTTGAGCGAGGGATAATAATAATCTTAATAAAATTTCTGTGATTGGATTAATGTTGCATACGCCCGGCTGCGGTGGTCATGTTAGANGGATAATAATAATCTTAATAAAATTTCTGTGATTGGATTAATGTTGCATACGCCCGGCTGCGGTGGTCATGTTAGAAGTCAGACCCGGCAGAGCACTTGGCTGCTCTGTGGTGCAGTGCATTTTACAGGATGACCAACTGTGCATCGTTAAACTGAGATCACACAATTATTTTTATTTAATGCTTCATATACTCTACCAATTGCCCTCTCATCAGGCATGTCAGAAGAGGATGCAAGTGCGCGTAGCAGATGGGGCGGATGCAGCTTTTTTTTTTTTTTTGCTATGTAACGGCTTTTCCTCTCACCACCATGAAAGGGGAGAAAGAAATGTGCACAGCTGAGAGAGAGAGAGAGAGACAACACAAGGATGCTATACTGGTTTCTAGGTAGCTGCTGCTCCTCTCATCTCGCCAGGCTTGTAAGGGAAGAGTGCATGCCAGACTCGTCTACACCATCAGATACATGCTGTAGTGATGATAAATTGTGGCACGTGTTACACATTTCACATCCAGTTATTAGACAATTGCACAAACAACCAGCTCAAAATGTATAGTTACGGGAAATTTTAAGTGACAGGACCGAAAGATATTTAGATCAATGCAATATCCAATAAACGATAAAAGCAGATAATTGTATCATTTTTTATATAGGGATTTTACAGCGACCACTGAAAATTAACTGTGGATATAGTTTATCGGTACATGCTTTTTCGGTACATTAAGAGTCCATTGTATANAGCGACCACTGAAAATTAACTGTGGATATAGTTTATCGGTACATGCTTTTTCGGTACATTAAGAGTCCATTGTATATTGTATTTCTATGTTGTTAAGTACGTAAATACATGCCACAAGGTAGGTTTGACGTTGAGAAGTAGAGAACTATGTGTGTTGACGTGTATGGAGAAACCATCAAAACAATAGTAGCCAGTTGGGAAAATTGCAAACTGCATGTGGGCTGGCGACACCCAGTCTGGTAGTAACAGGAATAGGACAAAAANCAGCCAGTTGGGAAAATTGCAAACTGCATGTGGGCTGGCGACACCCAGTCTGGTAGTAACAGGAATAGGACAAAAAAACATACATTTTGATTTATTATGCAAGCATTAAAATTTGATAGTTTTTTACTTGTAAAGCCAATTTGTTGGTTTAAAAAATATTTAGGCCTCCAAAATGCTCATTTAATTGAAATATCAAGTAAAAGAATTATCTTGTACCCTACAAAATTTTATAATCTCTTTAACCAACACCCTAAAACCCGTATTTCATGCTCCCCCTAGAAAAATATTGTTTGGCACCCCTGCACCACGGGATCAATGTTTGCATAAACTAATATTATCTATACACTGTAAATAAAAATAAAAAATAAAAAAAAGTTACCTTCAGAAGGACATTCATCTTTTGGAACTCTGACTTGTCAACATAAATGCCATGCAGTTCCATCACTGCAAAAAAAGATTTCACACAGTAGTTAGAAAAAATAAAACTATACTGATTAACATAAATTTTTATCTAGCCAAAATTATTTGACAAGTCACTTAAAGTGCCAGCACAGTGGATTTAACTGCAAAGGACAGAATAAATAAGTTGGAGGATAAAATACTGAAAAAGTATGGTTTTCACTATTGTTGACATACAGTGGATTCTCTATGTAACAAAAATTAATTTGACGCTATTCCCCACCTGTGGGTCATATGATCTAAGTTAATGTTAAATGGCACAGACAATAAGGTACCATGGGTGTTGAATAGGGTAATTCAATAAGGTAGTCTTTCTGGTGTTCAAGTTATTGGTGGTTATATTGTCACGAAATTACAATATACAGGCACAAATCCGAGTGGTACCCTAATTAACATATTCGTCCGAACTGTAGGTGGCATCTTGAAAAAAGAGGGGNCCTTAGAGCGGCGACTTGATACTTAGCTCTGCTTGTATTTTTTGGTCTGTTGTCGGCTGGCAGAGATCATGCCCTTTGGGCGGCCTTAGAAAGGCCCTGGTTTTGTTGCCGTCTCTCCACGACTGCTGCTCGGGGTTCGCTTCTCGACGTACGCCTTCACGACTCTCTTCTCCCGGTAACATCTCGCTCCGCCTTACTCTCGCAAACTTCTAGTTCAACAGACCTGATTCAACTGATCCCTCACCCTTCCCACAAAGAGACTTTTAAACTCTCTTGGCGCCCTCCCTAGATTCCTACGTGTGCATCCCTTGTTGGGAGAGGGGGGTGGAGGAAGGCTTTGAACAATGCACACTTCATTCATGCGTTGGCCTCTTGTTGATGGAGGGCGCAAGGGGTGGTGTGGGACAGTGGCCCCTGCCATACGCTGTCAGCTTATTCTCGGTGCATATCCCTTTCAGCACGTGTTTTAATTTCTCTCGTAGGCGGAAATCACCAGCATATCTCGTCATTTCTTAGGCGTGTACAACTTTCACTCCATTAGCTAGGGGGGTGGGGGAGAGACCCATGGCCGGAAAGTGCTACCCCACCTTGGCTTGACCTCGGCACGCGTTAACGGGTAACACCTGTCGTCTGGGAGGCCCTACACTGGTTTAAGCTGGTGGGGGGNGGGGGGGGGGGGAAGAGGGTGTGACACTGCCGCTTCTAACGCATACTTCCAATGTGCGTTATGCCGTCAAATCCCCCCTCCCTGTATCTTTGGTGCTGACACAATCCGTGCCAAAATTTCGGTTGCATCTCTATAGATCCCGTTTTGTGCTGTGGCTTTCACTACGTTCGCGCTCCGTGTCTCATGCACATATGACAGCTGTGACTCCCTTCCACTTCGACTCTTCTCCTTCCACTTGTCCCCTCCCTCCTGTTAATCAAGGACGCGTGCCCTGCAGTTCATATCTAGCTACTCTCCTGTCTGCAAGAAGGGTCTAACTAACACTCTCGCTCTGCTTACACATGTTGCCTACGGCATGATTACCTTATACAATATATATATTATATTTTCAAATAATTCGCAGGCCGAACAACTATTGCTAAACAAACATAAACTTGGTACCACATCTCAGACTCCGTACAGTAATTACACACTTTCTTACAGGGTTACAAACGTTTGTAAAGGTTTACACAGTTGTACACATGCCCTAAAGTGATCTCTCCGAGTACTTAATTGCTCTTCTAAGCTTCCATCGCCCTTGCAAATCGGGGACTTTCATGCATATAGACACACAATTGTGGCATATGGCCTGCATTTTGCACAGTTGACTGACAGCATTTACGTTTTTGTGACATGGTTTCCTTTTACTGAAATTGACGGCTTCCAAGCCGTGTAAAAGAAAACATTCTTATCTCGTAGGCTGGAAACTCTATCCTTGCTAATGCCAGGCACTCTGCAGTTTTTAAAAATGGTCTTCCGGTAGGCGGAAGCAAACACACACTTAACCTATCGCTAAACTTACACATGGTACGTTTTACTGTTAAGGGACGGCTCACCGGCCATGAACAGAACAAAAAAATAAGACCCTTATCTTATCCTGCCTCTCCGCTGTCTTGGGGCAAATAAAAGTATAAAAAAAAAAAAAAACTATTTTACACCCTGGCAAAATAAACACACTTTCTGCCCTTTCAAATACACACACTCCAATTCAGTTGAGGGCCTATATTCTTACCTTATACATTTAGTATAGTCAGGTATAGGCATCTGACAGTTTTTGGCTCTGGAACGTACTGCCCTTATTACTCATCGCACTTATTTTTCGGTGTGTCACACATTAATACTCGGCTACACAGGTAAAAATAAAAACACTTAGTTGCACTTCAGTTCCGGTATACCAGCCCTGTCTCTCAGCGAGTGACATGAGAAAAAAAAACACTTACCTCATGTCACACTGAGTTTGTCACTGGGGTGGTAGGCCCGGTTCACGTGGTTTGTACTTGCGGTGGTCCCGGTAGAGACCGGGTTCTTCTCGGCCTCTGCAGGTGCGCCAAGGCTGTACTGGTCTGGCTTCGTTCCCCGGCGGACTATGGGGTGTTTCTCCCCACACTGGATCCCTGACAGCGTGCGGTGGTGCAGTCTGCATTGACATTGTCTCATCAAGATGTCCTGGGGCCCTCTCCAGACTGCTGCTGGACCTTGTCCTTGGGTCTGCTTCCTCTAGCTTCGTGTGGCACCTGCGTATTTTTAGCCCAGTAAGCTGCTGGTGTTTCGGGCTCCGCTATCGGCAGGTGCAGTGGCCCGTGCGCCCTTCAGACACTGAGATAGCGTGTAGGGGCAACGGCCGGCTTATCGTTTTGACCCTCTCTTCCCGTGACCTTGTCCGTCGTCCGACGACCTAGTGACCCACTGCGGGTTTCCTCTGGGCTGTCCTTTGTAATTCCTGTGGGACCATTGGTGTAGGGTTCGNCTGCGGGTTTCCTCTGGGCTGTCCTTTGTAATTCCTGTGGGACCATTGGTGTAGGGTTCGGGTATAGGGCATATCTGGTTCCGTGGCACCTTCCTAATATAGCCAATCTCATCATCCATCCAATACACATTCCCCTGTCTCTCGACTACTATATACGGCCCTTGCCATTTAGGCACAAATCCCACACAGAATTTATTGCAGGCTAAGCTCAAAGGATGGATGCGTATTAATACGTGACTACCCTCAGCCAAGTGGTGTCTGACGGTTGCTTGTTCTGGGTATTTACGCCAGATATACCGTTGTTGGTTTCTCTGAGCTGTCCCTGTTCTCTTGATCACCACTCTTCGTATTTCTTCGGGGGTGGGAAGTTCTGTGGGTTCGATTTCCCGCTGCCACTCCCCAGGTTGGCGGAGGTTGTATCCCAGTATGAGATGGCTGGGAGAAGTTCCAATTGCGTCATTGTGCTGACGTTGCAATGTATACAGGATTTCAGGAAGTCGTATATCCCATTGGTTGTGATTCGTGTCCATTCTTATGCGTATACTCTTCTTTAATTCCTGATTCTGGCGTTCGGTAGGTTTGGCCTGTGGGCGGTACGCTGGAGTTGTCAGGTTTTCTGCCCTCCATGTTTCGCAGGGTTTCGTCCATTTTCTTCCCGTAAACTGGGCTCCATTGTCGGTTAACACACATTTAGGATACACCCATCGTGGAAAAACCTCTCGCTCCATTTGCCGGATAACCGTGTTGGCCTCCTGGTTGGGTAACGGGAACGCCTCTGTCCGCCTGGAGAACTGGTCTGTCCCGACTAGGAGGTATCTCTTTCCTCGGGGTGTGCGTGGGTATGGGCCCATGATATCACCGGCGATATGGGTCCATGGTGTTTTTGGCCGACGGGTAGTGTATCGCATCTTCGGTGTAGGGTAGGCCTNATATCACCGGCGATATGGGTCCATGGTGTTTTTGGCCGACGGGTAGTGTATCGCATCTTCGGTGTAGGGTAGGCCTCGTTTTCATAACAAGTCCGGCACCTGGCGACGTATTCCCTCACATCTCGACTAATGCCTTGCCATGTGTATCTGGTGGTCAGGGCCCTTAAGGTCTCGTGAAAGCCCGGATGTCCTGCATGGTGGTGATCATGGTGGTGTTCATAGTTACTGGTTGGTAGCTTGTGGGGGACCCAGATTTTCCATTGATCNTCTTCGGTGTAGGGTAGGCCTTGTTTTCATAACAAGTCCGGCACCTGGCGACGTATTCCCTCACATCTCGACTAATGCCTTGCCATGTGTATCTGGTGGTCAGGGCCCTTAAGGTCTCGTGAAAGCCCGGATGTCTTGCATGGTGGTGATCATGGTGGTGTTCATAGTTACTGGTTGGTAGCTTGTGGGGGACCCAGATTTTCCATTGATCTGATTGTGGGTGCAGTCTCGCCCAGATTATGCCATCTCTTCCCTCGTACCGGTCTGGATATCTCCTCATTAACTCCTGTAATTTGGGGTCGGCCTGCTGTTGGTCTCTTAACAGACCTTTGTTTTCGTGGAACTTTATTAGTTTTAGTTCCACGTCATCCGGCCGTTAGTGTTTTGGAGGAGAGGGGGCAGCATTCGCTTCCATTCGTCTGTTACCGTCTCCAGGTTGGGCATTTGTGGTTGGCAGGATAAGGCATCGGGCAACTCGTTGTTCGAGCCTGGGCAATGCTCGAGGGTGAATGAGAATTCCATTAACTATAAGGCCCAACCTACCCAATTTCGCTTTCTCGTCACTCTTGGTTTTCAGCCATGTAAGGGCCTTATTATCCGTTCTGAGAATGAATGGTTGGTCCTCAAGGTTAATAGCGGTATTTGCAGACTGCCCAAATAACAGCCAAGCACTCCTGCTCATTCCTGTGGTAGCGGCGTTCGGTCTCACTTACCATAATGCTAGCGTATGTTATAATTTGTCGCTGGTTCTGTGACTCTTCCTGGTATAGGATAGCACCCATTTTGGCTTCGCTTGCGTCAGTCTGTAAAACTAGGGGACCTGTCACTTAAAATTTCCCTTAACTATAAATTTTGAGCTGGTTGTTTATGCAATCGTTTAATAACTGGATGTGAAATACGTAATACGTGCCACAATTTATCATTACTACAGCATGTATCTGATGGTGTAGACGAGTCTGGCATGCACTCTTCCCTTACAAGCAAAAAACAACATTACAGATTATATTATTTTCGGAACCTATTATTATATACACTGAAGAGCCAAAAAAACTGGTATACCTGCCTAATATCTTGTAGGGCCCCCGCGAGCACGCAGAAGTGCCGCNAGGGGACCTGTCACTTAAAATTTCCCTTAACTATAAATTTTGAGCTGGTTGTTTATGCAATCGTTTAATAACTGGATGTGAAATACGTAATACGTGCCACAATTTATCATTACTACAGCATGTATCTGATGGTGTAGACGAGTCTGGCATGCACTCTTCCCTTACAAGCAAAAAAAAACATTACAGATTATATTATTTTCGGAACCTATTATTATATACACTGAAGAGCCAAAAAAACTGGTATACCTGCCTAATATCTTGTAGGGCCCCCGCGAGCACGCAGTAGTGCCGTAAGACGACGAGGCATGGACTCGACTAATGTCTGAAGATACGCAAGAGGCAATTCACATCATGAATCCACAGGAGTGCGAGGCGGTGGAGATCTCTTCAGAACAACACGTTGCAAGGCATCCCAGATATGCTCAATAATGTTCATGTCTGGTGATTTAGGTGGCCAATGGAAGTGTCTAAAGTCAGAAGAGTGTTCCTGGAGTCACTCTGTAGCAACTCTCCACGTGTGGGGTGTCACATTGTCCTGCTGGAATTGTCCACCCCCGTCGGAATGCACAATGGACATGAATGGGTGCAGGTGATCGGACAGGATTCTTACGTATCTTTCACCTGTCAGAGTCGTATCTAGACGTATCAGGGATCCCATTTCACGCCAAATGCACACGCCCCATACCATGACAGAGCCTCCACCAGCTTGAACAGTCCCGTGTTGACATGTAGGGTCCATGGATTCATGACGAAGTCTACATACCGGTACAAGTCCACCCACCCGATACAATTGAAAACGAGATTCGTTAGACCAGGCAACGTGTTTCCAGTCATCATCAGTCCAATGGCGGTGTTGGCGGGCCCAGGCGAGGCGTAAAGCATTGTGTAGTGCAGTCAACAACGGTACATGAATGGGCCTTCGGCTCCGAAAGCCCATATCAATGATGGTCCGTTGAATAGTTCACATGCTGGCACTTGTTGATGCCCCAGTATTGAAATCTGCGCCAATTTGAGAAAGGGTTGCACGTTTGTCACGTTTAATGATTCTCGTCAGTTGTCGTTTGTCCCGTTCGTTCACAATCTTTTTCCGGGCGCAGCGATGTCAAAGATTTGATATTTTACCGGATTCCCGATATTCACGGCACACTCGTGAAATGGTTGTACGCGAAAATCCAAATTGTATCGCTACCTCGGAGATGCTATGTCCCATCTCTCGTGTGCCGACTATAACACCACGTTCAAACTAACCTAAATCTTGATAACCTGCCATTGTAGCAGCAGTAACTGCTCTAGCAACTTTGCCAGACGCTTGTTGTCTTATATAGGCGCTGCTGACCGCATCGCGTTTCTCTGATTGGTTCCATACCTCTGTTATTTGCATACGCACGCCTACACCAGTTTTTTTGGCTCTCCAGTGTAGGTAATAAGGCAGACTTGTTCTCTTTTTGTGTGTGTGTGTGTGTGTGTGTGTGTGTACACATTGGGCCTTATTCATAGTCAGATCTTAATCCAAGGATGATCCAGAGATCATCTTTCTCGGAGTTGGTCTGAGGTTAGTATAGACGAATGGTGGACTAACTATATTGTATTCATAAACCCAGAGTAGAGTGGGACTAACTAGTAAAGGGATCATCGAAGTACACTGTTGCCAGGTGTAAAAGATGCTGTAATAACGAAGTATTATTAATTTTAGGGATACGCGGTTCATTTTCTTTCGCTTTGCTGGGCGTCATAATTTCTTATTGGGATTCAAAATTAAAGCAATGGTAGTTTGATTATCAGGCATCCGGTTGCCGTTTCGGGAAATCTTAGTTTTCAGTAAGTGTCAGCATTAGATTAGAAACTTTCCGACTGCGTCGACAGGTTTTGTTCTAGAAGTTCGATTATCTTTAACTGATGAGACAGTTAAGCGGGCTACGCAGTTTCGGATAGCATGGGAAGAGCGTGGCGACAAACGC
>NQII01001200.1:202062-230497 GCA_002778355.1 Clitarchus hookeri | reverse complement strand
GAGGAGGAGAAGGGGGTGGAGGTGGTAGAGCAAAGTAATATACAGACTGCCGCCCACCCAAGTGGCAGATAACTGACAACCGTCCAGCAGTCAACACCCAGTCCCGAGGCCGCGTCAGGCGTGGCGCATAGCCCCCACACTGGCAACTTAATCCTAATCGTTATTTCTCCGCCGGTGTGGGAAGTCGCGGCATCTGTTTTTCTTCAGGCAATGAAAATTCTCAAGACGTAAATAATCAATTAACCACTGTCGCGCAACTCTGTACTTGTTCGTTTAGCTGTGAACCTGTTCGTACTCGGCATACCTGAAGATCCTATGTGAACTGTTCAATTGATTAATACATACAAGTATAGAACGAATAAACCGGAACTTGACTTCTTTATTTAATATTTAATTGGCGCCTTTATTTTACAGAGTTTCCTGTTGTTACCACTGAGCTAACCGAGTGGTAACTTCCAGCCGTCAATAACGGAACATGCATCGTTATAAATATGGTGGCCTTAACGCAAGGCTGCTTCGTAACAAATATGGCAGCCTAACTGTGGGGCTGCAATATTATACATACATCAATACCTTGACGTGCTGCATTACAATTAAGGCGCCCACCATGGGCCACGAATAACATCACCTGAAGACTCTGGGATCTACAAACATCGCAAAATCGAAGCATCACATAACCAAGTTACTGGCAGTTCCAAACGTGTCCACAAGCGACGTGTGTCTACGAGCGACGCAACACGTTACCGGCAGTTCCAGTTAACGACGCCGAAGTTCCAGGTACAAGACAGACTACATCCATCAACAACAACAGTAACACAGTAAGAAATCATCAATCATCAGCAAAGCCACCAGTACAAGTAAATTTGCCAAGAGTTATTTTGTTTATTCCGTGTGCAGGTTAGGTTACTTTTGCCAAGAGTTATTTTAATTATTTGTTCGTAGGTACTGTTGAAAAATTTACTAAGTCGTAATTAAAATAAATAATGGCACAGTTTTTTTCAAATAACACAAAATGGACATCAGAAATGTACAAGCTCCTGTTGTCAATACAGGAAATACAACAGGAGAGTAATAAAGGTATTGACAGAATAATAACCAGACTAGAAAACTGGGTGGTTGAAACAGAAAATAATAGGTTAGGAAAGGTTTCAACAGTAACTGCCCCAGGTAATGAGAATAAAAACTGCAATGAAGTTAGTACTGGTTGTGACGAAATAAGTAAAGAGGTTAAAACTGAGGAAAGAAATGTAGAAGTTGTTAATGGGCACTCAGTTCCTATAAGAAAAAATAAATTGCTGAGGCAGATTGATAATTTTGAAACGAGCATACCTAATGGTTGGGAAGTCGGTAAGTCTAGGAGTAATGTAGTACAGGAAGGGAGACTTCAGGTTAGGGGGGGTTCAACCAAAGGGTTATAGTAAATTAAAGCTGCGAGAGGGATCAGCTGTTAAGTTGCAACAGGCAAGAGTTGCTGAGAGGACAGTAAGATGTTATAATTAGAGTAGGGGGTATCCTAGAATGAAACACTATGATGTGTTCAGGAAACATTTTGAAAGGAGAAAACAAACATTGAAATTGAGGGTCAGAAAAGTAGTGAGGAAAAAGAAAAGAAATAAGAGGGTTAAGACAGTTGGGAAAACAAAAAGGAAAAAGAAGGGTAGATTAAAGACAGTAGGTAAAAGGAAACGAGTGAAGTATAGTATGAGAAAGGTCGTAAGGAAAAAGGGAAGGAAATTGAAACACAAGGAGAAAACGAAAAGGAAAAGAAAGAAAAAATATAATAAAGGCAAAAAGACTGCAATTTAGATAAATAAGGTAGATACTTAATTTTTTAATATTTTTATTATTATATTTTTTAACTTTGAGTATACAATAAATTGTTAGTATGAATGTTAAATAATAGGATGAAGTAATAACAGCAGTACAGAACAAGAGTGTTTCTGTTTAAGAACATTGAATCATCATATATTATAATATGCAGTAACTTGTAGTTATTCAGTGCAACTTGAAACCGAAGATGGAATATTGAATTTCTGGGATGGCAGATACACTTTGTAAAACATTGAAGAAAATTAAGTGTTAATGTTAAAGTGTGGGTGTGGTCAATTTCTATTGAGATGGCAGTGAAAAATTCTGCAGTATTGTTATATACAAACTTAGTACTTTATTTCCAATTGTCTAATTCAATGTAACTGTTTAGAAGTCAAGCAACATAATAAGTAATAATAATATCAGGTTGACTGCAGTTTTCTTGAAGTTGGTTGCAACTTAATAATATTGCAGTAACACTCAAAACTATTAAAATTTTGGTCTTTAGGAGGGAGCCATGCTGGTTATATTATTTTTTAAGGATTTGATGGTAAGAATAATGTTTGCTTTGATGCTTTTACCAACTCTACTGTATTCATCTCAGACTAAAGTGTTTATTTACTTTATTATTTGTGAAAACAAAATACACTTGTATGCATTTTATTTGGAATTTAGTAATAATTATTAATTGTTAAAGTTTGGCCTTGCCATGTGTGAAAATTTTTAAGTTNTGCATTTTATTTGGAATTTAGTAATAATTATTAATTGTTAAAGTTTGGCCTTGCCATGTGTGAAAATTTTTAAGTTCATTCAGAATGTCTTGTAATGGTATTTTCAGTTCTGTGCGAGTGGAAAATAAGCTCAGAATACAATATTTGTTCTGNCATTCAGAATGTCTTGTAATGGTATTTTCAGTTCTGTGCGAGTGGAAAATAAGCTCAGAATACAATATTTGTTCTGCAGAATAACATGGCTGTTTAATGAAAATTTTGTACAGAGAAAACCGTTTGTTTTTCTACGACTTGTTCTCGAACTACAGTTAACCATTTTAGAATAAATTATTTTATTTTGCATCATTATATTCTGCATCATTAATGTTGCATGAATTAAGTGTGATTATCAATAGAGATTGCCATGTTCAAGGCAACTGCATATCAGTATACTGTGCATATATATGAAAGGTTGTATTATACTGATGAATTTTCTTTAAAAGTTTGGGTAGTTTTATTTCAAAATATGTACTAACCTTAATAATATTTTATTATCATATGTAACTGTTGAAGATAAGGCAATTGATAAGTCCTTAGTAATACTTAAAACACAAAAAAATTATCTAGAAACTTACTTGTGTGTGGTTTTTTCTTTACAAATATATACTGTATTTGTAAACATTACAAAATAATGTGATGTTATCAAGAACATATTTTAATATGTAGTATTTTGTATTTATTTAGAGAATAAAGGTCATGAAATAGAAGAATGGCTTTACAATGTTTTGTTTTTAAATTGTTCATGTAACTAAATGGGATTTATTTATGCAGAATATCGAACAGGAAGTGCTATATGCCTATTAATAATTTTGTGTTTTCAATTTGATGAAGCTAAACCTTGAAAGTACACTGTGTTAATGTAGAGAGTCATAGTTAATGTGAGTTTGAAAATCAGAGTTGACAATTGGAATAATAAATAAGGTTAATTAAGGATGCAGTACATGTTATCTAAAACTACAAAGGTTAAGGTGTTGTATTATGTTGAGCCTTAAGTAANGGTTAATTAAGGATGCAGTACATGTTATCTAAAACTACAAAGGTTAAGGTGTTGTATTATGTTGAGCCTTAAGTAAACATAAGTAAGGGTAAGAGGTTGCTGCAGTTTATGGTGTCCTAGGATCAATGGAACAGGATGTATGTTTTTTGGATTGGGACAGGTCTGGGGCCCTTTTTTATTGTCAGCACTGGCCTAATAAAAGGCAGTCGCAGCAACTTTTAATTTTTTGTCAGCACTGACCTATTGTAAGGCAGTCACAGTGGCGTTAATAGTTATGGGCAGACCTGGGTCCCCTTTTGGAAGNTGTCAGCACTGACCTATTGTAAGGCAGTCACAGTGGCGTTAATAGTTATGGGCAGACCTGGGTCCCCTTTTGGAAGTGTGTGCTGATCCCAGCGAGGAAACAGAGGAACGAGCAGCCTACAAGGAACCATCTATAGCATAGATTGGAAATACACCCTAAACCACAAATGATAACATGTGAATAATTGAAAAAAGTGAAATGTATGATTTTTTTTACAGCATCCCAGCATCTTGTTGTTCTTCTTTACATCTTTAACAGTGAAGTGAATATTTTTGTTATAAGTTAATTACCACATTGTATATGTAAATTGTTTTCAAGGAGCAGAGGCACAGTGGTTTACAGAGTAGCCGCATACAAGATAGGTTTTGCTTTGGGAAAGATTTCTTCAAAATCTATCCCAAATCAAGGGGGGTAATGTAATGACGCAGTATTATTCATTTTTGGGATACGCGGTTCATCTTCTTTCGCTTTGCTAGGCATCATAATTTGTTATCCGGATTCAAAATGAAAGCCGTGGTAGTTTGTTTATCGGGCATCCGGTTGCAGTTTCGGGAAATCTTAGTTTTCAGTAAGCGTCAGCATTAGATTAGAAACTTTCTGACTACGTCGACAGGTTTTGTTCTAGAAGTTTGATTATCTTTAACTGATGGCGCAGTTAAGTGGGCGGGATAGCGTGGGAAGAGCGTGGCGACACACGCGATGCCCATATTTTGTACCGGTTGGTGGAACCCTGGGGCAAGAAAGTANGGGGGGGGTAGAGCAAAGTAACATACCGAATGCCGCCCACTCAAGCGGCAGATAACTGATAACTGACAACCGTCCATCAATCAACACCCAGTGCCGAGGCCGTGTCGGGCGTGGCGCATAGCCCCCACACCGGCAACTTAATCCTACTCGTTATTTATCCGTCGGTGTAGGAGGATTCAGCAGCAAGTTAACATATTCAAACTTTTTGTAATGCAATAATTGAAACAGAGAAAATTGTAAAAGTAACTAATTTTCATTATTCAAAAAGATAAAGACCCAATTCAGGTGGCACATGCAGTTTTGAATTTTGTCTTATGAACTTAACAAATATTTCAGAGCTTTACCTTAATTATTCAGCAATGCTTTACATGGAAAAAAACAACATTAAAGATTATATTAGTTTCAGAACCTATTATTATATAGGTCATAATGCAGACTTGTTCTTTTTTTTTTGTGTGTGTATGTGTACACATTGGTCCTCATTCATAGTCAGATCTTAATCCAAGGATGATCCAGAGATCATCTTTCTCGGAGTTGGTCTGAGGTTAGTATAGACTAAGGGTGGACTAACTATATTGTATTCATAAACCCAGAGTAGAGTGGGACTAACTAGTCAAGGGATCATCGAAGTACACTGTTGCCAGGTACACAGCACATGTGCATTGCAGATTCTTGTCTCAAATAAAAGCTTTACTACGAAAGGAAAGGCACATTTGAGATGACACACACATTAAAAGTAGATTCAATAATTACAAATAGAGATTGTTCGTTTACCTAATGACCAAATTTCTTCTATTACAACTTAATCAATATTTCAACTATGATTTAATGGCTAGTAGTATTTTAATTTGTTAAGACAAAATTATCCATTACTGTGTAAAGCAGTGGATAAGGTTCTTGCTTTGTAAAGGTGGCCTGCAGGTTCGAATCTCACTGTTTGCTCAACATTTTTAATATCACTATTTATTTCAATGGCAAGTACATGTTAATGAAATTAATTATTTCCTTTAATATTTTTTCCATAATTGCAAAAAACATTTTCTTTAAAATTTTTTTATACATGTGTATGACTGGGATTACTGAGGTAATTGGTTGCTCACAGCCCAAGAAAAAGTATAGAATGAAAATACACACTGTCAGTACAAAATACCACACCTGTCATTCCGGTGTCTCTTTGTAATGCGTCTACTGTCCCAGAGAACATCATGGACAACCAAATTACAACTGGTGTGAAACTTTTTTTGAGATGTGTATAATGTATTATTATGGCACATTCATAATAGTAGAGGCAGATGTGGCATGTCAGTTATATAAGAAGCCGAGCCAAATGAAATTTCAGTCTAGAAATTTTTCAGGGCAAGTATATGCAAGTACATAGTGGACAATAAAAATAGTGCACACAGAAGGATGCATCGAATGGTACTAAAACTTTATAGAAGTAGTGATACAGATGAGTAATACACATGACCACAAAAACAGAACAGCAGGAAAATTACATATGGATCTGTAGAACGCTATCTGGTCACCTTCAGTAGTGCATTGCACCTCTTCGCACTGCGATACACGGTCTATCATGAAGTCCAGCGATGCTGGATGTTGTCCTGAGGCAGACGGGCCCACAATTGTTGGACAGTGTGTTCCAAATACAGGATAACGTGGCATAATGGCAGCTGGTGTTTCAACTGGCCTTACACTTGCTCAATTGATTGGTGAGGTGTAAGGGGAGCAGGCAGGCCATGGTGGTGTTTGGACATGGAGGCAGTCCTGGGCGACCCGTGCCATATAGTCGGGTATCATTCTGCTGGAATATTGCACCTGAAATTCTGGCCAGAAATGGGAGCAGAGGGGGGCATAGGATTTAATCCACATACCTTTAGGTCATTAATGTTCCATGTAACACGAGAGTGGATCGGCTATCATGGACTATGGCTCGCCAGACCATAATGCCTGCCATGGGGAAAGTAAGCCACTCAATAGTGAAATTGGAATTGTGGCATTCGGCAGGAGTCCTCCACACCCGGGCGTGACTATCATCAGTCCCCATAACGAAGTGGCACTCATCATTAAACATCACATATTGCCAGTTTGTGGTGTTCCACAATTGCTTTGGCCTGGCACCATTGCAAACAGAGCCACTACTGTTGCAGAGTTAATGGCAGCACACATAATGGGTGCTGGTATTGCAAATTCGTCCCCACAAGGCATCAGGAAATGGTTTGTGGGAACACAGTAGTCTCAATGCTGGCCAGTATTGTGGACTGGGTTGCCATGGGACCCCTCAGCTCCTGGCACACAATTCATTGGTCCTCTCGACTGGTAGTCGACCTAGTTCGTCCTGAGCTGTCCTCCATGTGTGGGTACCTTCAAGTATCCATTGCTCCCAACAGCATTTGACAGTATGGTCCGAACGATCCACGTGGTTGGCTATACAAGGCTACGACCACCGTGCAGTTTTCAGCCCGATTATGAGTCCTCTCTCGAAGTCCGTCAATTGTGTAAAGCAACATCTTTGGCGTCTTCCCAGCATTCTTATTCATTCTATATGCTTGCATGTTATCGTGTGGTGTTTCTTGTGTTAATGTGGCTTTGACTACGTACCAATGTTGGTCAGTGCTTGCAGCACCATAGCGGGGTGTGTGGTCAAATACAAACACACGAACATGGGATCATGTGCATACAAGCTTGTACTCATACTATTAACGTAATTTTGTGGTTGTTGTATGATTTCTTCATGGTATGCTATTATTATTGTCCAGCAGTGAGTACATATACTGTACTTACCTTAGTGTAGTTATAGAAGACTATATAATTTAAATACAGTAAACTCCCAATTAACAGTGTTAATCAGGGCCAGAGGAAACACGGTTAAGCAAATTTGTATTAAAAAACACGGATAATTGAATTTACACATTTTTACTATTAATAGAACAGTAATATTGGCTCCGAAAATGGTGATAAACACAGTACCTATTATGTGTTTCAAAGAAAACCCAAATCATGCATTTAAAGTACTATACTGTACTGTACGAGTAGAGTACGTGATACTTCATCTGATATTTATGTTGCACCGAGTGTAGTATACTTCACGGCACATCGAGTATACACAGCTTATAGCCTGCACCGGTGCCAGGCGGGCGGCACGGGGCGATAAGCGGTGTGTAGTGTGTGTGTGTGTGTTACTTCCTCAACGTGCACACACACACACCCCCTTGAGATGGCAGAGTGAGTTGAAAGTTTAAAATGCAATGCAGAAAGACAATAACGGAACTTTAATTGAGACAACCTGGAATTTAAACAATACAGTACACTCCCCATTAACAAAATAATCCTTACAATACAAATGCAGAACCTAACGTTAACTTTTGCTAAAACACGGAAAACACATTATAAAAAAGTCTAAATTAATTTATTTCAAAGTTTGAGACAACCATAATGAATTTTACAAAAACTTAAGCACTCGCCTCCATCGATAAGTGTAGGCTACTTTCTAATTTAGTCTCAATAGGCTGGGTTGAAACTTTTAGATTTCTATACATATTTAATTACAAGGAGCTTATTTAAATTTTACTGACTTACACACACACGCATGCATGCACATGTGCATGCATGCATGCGCACACGTGTGTGCATGCATGCATGTGCACACACACAAAAGTTTAAAAATTCTGAATGTAAACATTTAAACACTTGACATGAAAAAATGCAATAAAAGTCAAACCATGCCTTTCATGAAAAAGTCTGCAATTTTTTTTTTGTTTGGCACCGGAATTTACGTTTTTGTTTATAACACACCATGCTCAAATTTTTTATTATTTCTAACTTTTCTGCGATAGTTAAAACTGTCCTTTTACGCTTTGTTGACGTTGCGAAAATGACCCTACAGACAGTGAAAAACAACCGTGCTCGAGCGATCGAAAAACTTGCAAGACGTGGTGTTGGGGTGGTAACTGAGATGAGTGCGATCAGATACACGCTTCAATGGACGGAAATGGATGACTCGCGCAGGTCACTATGACAGGCTGACCATTTAAGAGATAAACATGAGCTCACGTGGCACAGCAATAGATGTACATGGTACCGTGGCTTGTTAAATGACACACATTACAGCATTGCCTTACTGCACAAGTTACAGTAGACTTTGAAAAAAGCCAAAAAGCTGCACGGATAAACCGAAAAACGGTTAAGCGAAGTACGAATAAACGGTAGTGTACTGTAATACAAAAGTAATAAACAAAAATTTACTGAAAAGATGCTCTATCATACCCTGGCTGAGGCAATAAGCAATAGCTCTTAAAATTTTCTACATTGCAATACATTACCTGCAAGCAATGGAGTAAGCTTGAGCTCTACTTCCGTGAACAGTTCCCACAAATGCTGAGACGACAAACTCTCATACAGCTTCTCTGCTACCATGGACAATATTTGCAGAAGATAGCAGCAGCGATTCAGAGCATTGCTTGTACTTGCACCATCATTCTTAAAATGCCATAAAAATAATGCATTAGATCTTACACAACTTGGCAGACCATGGCTTGAAATGATGTAAGCAATTATCACTCAAATTATCTACTAGGGTTGTATAGTATACGTAATCACAGGAAATTCTGTGACACATAAGAAATATTTCAAGGATTAACTTTAGAGAAAATCATCAAATTTAATAAATAAGATATTATAAAGAAATAAAAAATAAAAAAGATACACACACAGTTGTACAAATAAACGTAAATAAGATCAGTTTAATACAATAACATAGACGATATGTATGCTATTTCAAGCAAAACAACATGAAACACATCATAATACACACCTTCCTTTTAATGTGCCAGTATTCCGACATCTTTGTATCAGCTGAATAGTGAAAACTTTTAAATGTTATTTATTTTTACAGAATATTAATAATATTATGTAGGTCTAAGTAAAAAGTTTTGAGTAAATTTTTCTGCAGAGAACATAACCAACTATCTTGGTCTTTCATCTTGTATAATATGAAATATTAACACTACAACTGAACAGTTGTTAAATGAATTTGTATATCATTTCTTGTGTGTAACCATCACAAAGTTTATTTTCCATGGGATGAGTAGCAATATTTATATAATTTATAGTACACTTTGGTAGTGTGTTGTTACTTTATTCTACTTCCACACAGAAAACAACTAGCATAAAAATAGATGTGCTGGAAAGTAAACAACAGTGGGTAGAACCTCAGTTGTGAGAAGAAATAAACTACCTAGGTGATGTAATCTACAAAAACTTCACCGATTTTCAGGTTATATTGAGCATAAAATCATAACCAGAGATTATCGTATTACAAAGATATTCAACAGCATAGAAAGCAGTAATTTGGAAACATGCATAGATGTTATAAGAATTGTCTTGGACAAAAAAACAATTTATTTTCGTTACATTCTCCCCAGCCTACTAGGAGACAAAGTCCTTAAAATAAGTAGGCCTTATCTTGTTCTGAATAGAATGCCTGGGGTGTGGATTAGAGGGCTCAGAGGTGAGATTGCAGTGAGGTTCATTAAAGCTATGTGGTATATGTCCAGTGTCAGTTGAAGGAGAAAGTTCTTCAGCAGGTACTTGAGAGATGACAGAAGGAGAATCTGAATCCTCGGCCATACTGGGCTCAGACGAAATACTTGGTTGCATTTGTATTTCTTGAGAGTTAGATAGTTTGCTTCTATTAAATCATTATCTGAAGTAGAGACCGTAACTTTCTGTCGATCAGATAACTGTATTCATGTGTATCGGTTTTACTTTGATTAGCTTCCTTCTTCAACTAAAGGATAATATTTGCTCTGCCTAACATTTTCCTTCATAAGAACTCTCCCGGGAGACATTAGTCATAGTGGCAATGAAATTCCATACCTCCGTTGTTGGTGAAACATACGCACGTGAGGGGTAGCATTGGTTGATGTGCAAAGTAATGATCTTATTGCATGCAGAAATTCCTGAAGTATTTATTCCAAATGGCTGAAGGGTAGATGTTTGGTCTTAAGTGCAAGGCATATAGTTTTCCAGATTATTCCATTGTACCATTCTACCAGCCCATTTCCTTGAGGGTTATATGGTGTAGTTTGGCTCGCCGCTACTCATACAAAGTTCCCGGTGGAACCGGCGCTTTCCTTACCAAACCTCCCCTCCTGGTGGCCGATACCTATTAAAAAGTCATAGCAGGAGCGCTTCTTTCTACTTTTACGTTATCCCCCACAAACAAAAGCTAGATCGGCTCTTTTGTTTCGCAGGGTGCCACCGGGAACTTTGAATTTTGAGTTCATCATACTGGTTCAAAAAGAATTTAAACACACAAAAGCTAAATACTTACACATTTACATTTATACACTATCGCACACGCGCTCACAAGTAAAGTTAAGTATGACGGCATTCCCTTAGTACTTTCTTGGCTCAGTGCGCCCGGGCTGTGTTGGACTTAGATTTGGGAAACAGCTGGTAACCAGTATTGTTTCCCACCTCCTCGCCCCCGGATGCAAAGAGCGTTGTTCTACACCATACTGCAGACGTTCGATTTCATTCACACTTTAAATTACTCATTCAGCTACCATTCTCAGGCCTTCGGCCTTATCCATCACATGAAAAACTTTCGTCTTCCTTCCGTTATCCATAATCTCATTCCGGGGCAATCGCTGGGGTCGTTTTAGCTGGGAGTTTCCTGGAACAAAACAGAGTTTTATCCAGGAAGAGGTCATAATCGGTTAGAGTCACATCCAGTGTTTGGTTAAGGTACTGCCCGAGGAGAAGGACTAATACCTGACCACAGTGTACCCAGTGAAGGGCTTACTGTAGTCAAAGGTAAGCCTCCCATGTGTGCGGACGGCATCCTTGTCGATCTTAGATGGTTCAAATTCTTCCCCCCTTCTCCAGAAGCACTCCTTGAGCAAGCTCATGAGTGCCTCAGTGTGCGTTGGCAGACACATCTGGGCGACGGTGAGCCTGTCAACACACTCCACGTGGGGGAAGAAGATATTCTCTCCCCCGTCCATAGATCTAACCAGTAGGGAAACTGCTGCCATCAGGACTTTTGGATCTTCCAGTCTTGACATCTGGGCTCCTCGTACGACCTCGTCGTAGAGTTCCCATGGTTCCTTCGAGTGGGCTTCTAAGGGCCAGGTTTGGACTGAGGCATCAATAGTGTTTCTATCTGATGGCCGGTCAATGGTAAATATTTTGTCCGTTTCGGGGACCATCTCATTTTTCCCCTACGTGGACTCTGAGGAGAGAGACTCATACAGAGTGAAGGTAGGTTTTCAATTCATCTGACATTCAGGGGTTAAGTTGGAGAACAAAAAATACTGGTGAGACATTAGCACATGAAAGGCCACATATTTTATGTAAAGGTTTTGAGCCACCAAACACAAGTTTCACACTGGAATGTAGGCTTACTACATCGTGGCCTAGGATGTCTGAACACAAACCTGGCATAACTGAATGTTTTTGTATTTTGGTATGAGATGTGATGTGCTTGTGTATGAATGTACTGCCTGACTTCTTGATACCTAATATAACACACACACACACAATAAAATTAATGGATGTAACATGAGATACTTGTAGGAACCCAAACTCACCTGTTTGAATACACAGCTCACAACTGGAAAATAAGGACATAAGAAAACTCACAGAATGAAATCAAACTGGGACTACTTTATCAGAAATAATAACAAGAGTAAAGAGGACATGAGAAATACTTAATTCATCATCCAATAGCTGTCAAGTCCTGTTGTCACTCTCAGGATGATGAAGCTTTCATTAAATAAGAAATAATTATGTAGCTTCCTGCTGGCATAATTGAACCAAGCAAACCACGGTTAGTATATCTCGTTGTGGCTATAATTTTAATGCTTCTATTGTACCTATGCAATTTACTGGATGAGGGATTCCTTTGTAGCTGGTTTAACTTCTAATCTTATACATCAGAGGTTGCTAGAGAATACTACACTTACCTTCTCTGAGGCTTTAGAAAAATCATGAGCTTTGGAAGCAGCATAGAAGCATTCTGAATCTTATTCTGGTAACTATTCCCTAAAAATGATTTATTACTAAAATCAAATATTTTAGCCAAGTTAACTAACGAGGATATACCGAAGTTGCTGTAGTTAATAGTTCCACCAAGGAATGCATGTTTCGCAGGTGGAAAATTCACCCTAGGAGCTCTCCTCCTGCTAGAAATTCTGAATGCAATTTATGTGGCAGGAGAGATCACTACTCAAAAGCCTGCCGTGATCACACTGCAAACGAGTTGCAGTGAAATGTTTTTAAATGTATTATATACAGTAATACTTTTCTTTTAAATTCCCATTTCTATTATGTTTACTAGTTAAAAGTTATTCACAGGTAATGTACAGCTCTCATTATACTCAACATGAAGTCTAATAAGGTTAGAAGTTGTTATTTATTGATGTACATGTCAAAACCCTCATTTCTCTACAAAACCACCCACATAAAAAAGTGACAATGTGTATTTTATTGTGTGTTCTAAAATTGGCAACACCATAGAAACTACTTCAACTTGCTTTAACAAACAAATGAATCGAATAAGGATCTCTCGTTATACCATTGAGTTATAACTCTCTACTTGTATGCTTCCTGCGCAGAGCAGTGATAAATGGTGGCGCATGTGATGTATTTCATATCCAGTTACTAGACGTTTACATAAACAACCAGCTTAAAGATTATTATTAGAGGAAATCTTAGGTGACGGAACCGAAAGTTATTTTCATCGATGCAACATCAGATAAATGACAGAAGCGGGTAACTTTATCATTATTTATATAGGAGTTTTGCTGGGAGCACAAAAAATTAACTGTGGGTACGGTTTATCGGTATATGCATTTAGGTACATAGAGAGGCCATTGTAATCAGCTGACTGCGACATGCGAAGCATCAGACGTAGCCAGAAAAGCAACCAACATCAGTAGCCAGTAACAGTGTGCAGTAGGACAGGAATAACAGCATAAAACTGGATAGTCATAGCTCATGCAGCATGAACCAATGACCACAATGCTGAAAGCTGGTAACTTAGGTAGGCCAACCTGAGAGAATATGAATGGGTATAAGGTAATTGGTCGGCAATGTGACACGTGCGGGACAACGTATTATTGGATTGTATTTGTCAAGTAATGTGAGTTACATAAAGACTGTGAAAAAACTGAAACATGATGCAATAAATAACATTTTAGTGAATCTATATAATAAATGTGGCGCAGTTGGTAGGATTTCCTTTCTTGTTACATCACAACATTATAAGTTACGCTTATCACTGAGTGTAAGAAATGGAATTGGAAGCCTACAAACGGTTTGTACGTTCGAGTGAAACATCAGTTTGTTATGTTCCATGTATTTAGTCCATTCACGGTTACTTCGGATATTTTGAAACAAACCTTTGAAAAATCACCCTAGGAGTGATATGCTAACCATTTTTTTTTAAATAACTTTTATACCAAAAGTATATAACATAGATTAACTTTAAAAGTATTATATTATGAATGAAACTTTAACTTGGTATCTTCTATAACTTATTATATTTATTCCGTATTCAATATGAATTAAAAATTGTGAGAGCAGCGATGTTTTGGCAAGGCTAGTAATATTGCCTTAACAAATTTTTTTGGTATGATATTTGTAAATTAAACGTTACCTATTGAAATATTTGCATTTTTAGGTATCCTGATGGAAACATATTTCATGGTTACAGTAAAAAATATCAGCGCAAAATACGATACGTAGGCCCTAGTGACATGGTGTTTTTTTTGACTGAGGAAGAAACTTCAATAGGCTGTCAGCAGAGCAGAGCAGAGCAGAGCGCGTGCACGTGTGTGTGTGCACGCACATGTGTGTGTGTGTGTGTCTGTCTGTCTCTTAAGTTTTGCACCACTAGTAGTAGCAGGAAAATTATACATGTTTTCAATTGTAGCATTATTTCATACTTATTACACCAAAAATAATGATTTTTGAATTTTTAATTTACAATTGAAAAGACATTTTAATGTTTGAATACGTATTATAATATATTTAGATGTGATGGCGGGAGAGTTACAAATCCAAAGTTGGTAGAAGTGGCGACTGACGAGACGCTACATGACATGGCATGTTGCTCAACAAAGTGTTAATTTTTCTTGCTCCAAGAAATACTTCAAATTTCATCAAGTTTGTACACGTTGTGTTTTTTAAACGTACCTAGGTAATTTACGATGAGATAAATCAGTGTTTCCATGGCAGTAATAAATATACCGCAACATGTGTCATGACTACTGCGTGTTAAAGGGTGTGGCTGCATCGTGGTCGTTACGCTGGCCTGGTGTGTGTCTGATAGCAAATACTGGACATGGAAAATTTATACGTTTTAACCGTAAACTATTTTTATGACAAAATTAATTTTTTTAAAGTCACGTATGTTTATTTATCATGACATTGTAACTTCACTATAGGTGCTTGAAACACAATTGTGTAGCATGCTTACATTTCTGTGATTTTAATGTTTGCCACAATCTCAACAAAATACTAAGCCCAGCAAGATAATTTTAAATAAATAAATTAATAAACCTAGTAGAAACTAAGTACCTATGAGAAGAAATATGAGCGGAGTAAAAGTTACGGTAAGTATACATGATCACCACTATCTTTTAAGTTTTCCGTGTACAAAAAATAAGTGACACAAATTGTGTGTTTGAATTTACTGTCTTTTTTATTGCACTGGTTGCTCCTTCATTTTAATATTTATTCCAACTAAGGACGCCCTTTCAACGAAATAACTCAACACACATTAATAACAAGAGGTTGACTACTACAGTTTTTTCCCCCACAGTTGTAACAGGGTTAAACACAGTTGCTGCAAAATATTAACTTGCATCACGTGTAATGTGCTATATTGTGTATAATAAATATGTTAACAATGTAAAATAATAACAACCGTAAGAACTATTGTCAATACAGACTTTGTTAAAAAGTTATAAAGCTGACCTAAATATAGTTATAGATCTAAATTGTGAACGTTCATACGAAATTATCTTTGAAGTACGTTAATTCTTTGAACAGCTGAAAAAAGTAAACAAAGCATTTGACAGTTAAAACGTAGAAGTCACATGACAGTGTTTATGTTTACGTGTAGCAGGATACATAATCAGTATGGTAATCAAAAGTATAAATTTAGCAGGACTTCAGAAAAGTGTGAAGTAACCGTGGGTGGACTATATTTGTAAAAGTTAAAAGTGTTGCCAAAATGGGAGATAACAAATCTGTGGCAACCCTTAACCTCCCACCAAAGCTTAGCGTGGAAGAGAATGTTCACGATAATTGGATTAAATCTAAACACTTTTTCTTGTGTATGTCAGAGCCAGCGGTAAAAATTCTGATATCCCAGCTGATGCTACAACAAAGGAAAAGATCTCCAAAATGAAAGAAAAATGCTACACAAGGTTGTTGGCAAAGATGCAATAGACCTTGCAACCACATTTGGTCTTGATGTTGAAGAAACGGATGACTATGATGACAAACTAGTGTAAAGTTTCAATAATTATAAAAATGGAATGAAACTTATGAACTGTATGATTTCAATCTGTGCAGCCAAAGGGAAGATGAGACCTTTAATGAATTCCTCACTGAAGCTAAGAAATTCATACAAAGTTGTGGCTATGTTGAATGAGAAGAGAGTATTCTAAGATATCGTATAGTTATTGGTTGCTGAGACTGTAAGATCTGTGAAGCCCTCTAACAGGTAGAAGACCTCAAGCTAGAAAAAGCAATTTGGGAGAGTCAAGCTCCAGAAAGAAGTACAATTTGCAACAAAATACTTTAGGAGAAAGAAGAAAAAACAGTGGCCATTGATGCAGTGTGTGCTGATAGGTGGAAACCTCAGTCAAAAACCTACAGTAATGAAGGTGATGAAAGTAGTGAAAGTTCCAGTGGCAAGTCCCCTACTAGTTATTTTACAAATTTTGTTGAAGCAGTCGAGATTAACCACTGAAAATATGTGGGAAGTGTGGTCAATCACACAAGTACAGGATGCACCTTGCTTATGGTAAAAAATTGTTTAAATAAATTGTTGGGGTATAAGGGCACTTCTTCAAACAGTACCCCAAAATGAAAATACAGTCACAAGTGAATGAATTGACAGAAAACGCTAGAAACAGTCTCATTTTACTGTGATAAAATTAGTGGTGACACCTTGGAAAGTGCACAATGAAAGGCCAAAACATTGATACTAATGGTCATGAAATTGCATTCAAGCTAGACGCACACTCCAAAGTAAACATTTAGCCATTCAAAACATTCAAGAGAATCAGAGGTGACAAAAAATTAACAGAATTAGTGCAAGAATTGTAGCATATGGTGGGGCCAAAGTAATTCCAGTAGGTACTGTAAGTTTTGATTGCAAAGTGGGTGAAATAAAAAACAACCTGGAGTTCATAGAGCTTAAGACGAATTCCCATCCAATCCTAGGTATTGAAGCATATATAGGACTAGAGCTAATTCAGTGCTTATTGTAACAAAAATGGTGTGATACAGATACTAATAAAGCTTTTGTAACTGCTCACAAAGATGTTTTTCAAATGGATGGACAAATATCTCAATGTTCTATTGTATCAGAACCTAACTCTGAACAGGTAAGGAATCCTGCAATCTGCAAACCTAGAATAATCACTGCATTGACTAAAGCCTGCTCTAGACCAATTGGAGGTTAAAAGTGTGATTAAAACAGTGAACCAGAACACCTGAATGATTTGATAGCAATCTTCTTGTATTGGAAAAACCAAATGGTTGGCTGTGGTTAAGTTTACATTCACCAGATGTTAATAAGGTAGTTCAGTATATGCCATACCCCATTCCCACATTTATCTATTAAGTGACAAGTTGTGTGGAAATAAATACTACACAGTATTTGGCATTAAAGATTACTTCTATAATTTTGAACGAGATTAACAGTTGAGTCATATGCTACTTCTCAACACCACATGGTGTTTACAGAGCTTTGCTCCTTCCATTTGCTATTTCCAGTGCTCCTAAAAATTTTCAGGAGAAAAATTATTAAATCTTTGTCAAATTCCCCAATGTTGCAGTGTACTCTGATGACATTTGTGGCTGTTGTAGATACCAAAAAAAGAGCATGATGATGATGATGATGATGGTGCAAGCAGGATCCAACAGGCACATTTAAATAATGTAAAGTTCAATGACCAAAAACCAATATAAGCAGAGTAGTGTAAGATATGTTAGTCTGCATATGCGTGTGTATGGGATGTGCTCAGACACAACCTACTGAACCAACATTTATTAATTTAAATTTGTGGTCTTTGAGATTAATTTATTATTCTGAAATTTCAAGAGGATGCTGGTCTGCATGAAACATTCTGAGGAATACCAAAGCTGATTTGTCAATCGCGCCAGGGCAGGGCACCCTAGATTATGTGGTAATTTTATTACTCTAAAGTGCGCTGTAGGAAGTAATCAGTAATTTACTGTCACCTATATATAATAATAAACTGTTTAAGTACTCCATTAAGACTAATTTATATTTTATAAATTCTTTTACAACATTTTGTAAAAAAAAATGTAAGTAAATAATATCTGGGTTGTTTAACCACTTAAACTCAATAATAATATTATTTTAACTGAACAAAGAAATTTAATCAAATATTAGATCATTCTTGCTGAACAAAATTTAAAGGTCATTGCCATCAATTCATAAAAAAAACCTTAGTGTCTTGTGGCTACCACATATTTGTTAAATTGTATTGACAGGTGGACTTTTCACAGCTCTGAGCTCCTCGTAGCCTGCATTGCTGTGTGATGCTCACCTCAATTAAAATGAAACAAGGGGTCGGCCCGCGGAATCCCCGGGTTCACTATTCTTGGGTGAGGCAGGTAAACGTGCGCAATTTGAAACCCGCCCTTTTTTTTTTTGACAGAGTGTAATTGTATGAATGTTTTCCTAGGTGGCCCGCATAACCCGCATTCTTACTAAAAAACGGTGAAGCATGTACATGCGGGCAACCTGAAACCCAGGTCATAAATACAGCCTGCGATAAGCTTGGTAAGTGTAGAATCTATTGCCGAATGAATTCCGAAATTATCTTATGAAATACAGATATTTATGGTGTAGATCTAATAATAGTAGAGCTCAACCATGTTCATTTCAGGCCTAAAGGTAAAGTTGGGCGGTGCAGAGTCCATTATGCTGCTAATTTCGAAATTATCGTACAAAATACCGACGTTTTGGTACACTGTACCATAATTATAGTACAAAAAANTATGCTGCTAATTTCGAAATTATCGTACAAAATACCGACGTTTTGGTACACTGTACCATAATTATAGTACAAAAAATGGACCAAGTGACTTTGTACCATAGTTATGGTTCATATTATGGTACACCATTATGTTACCGACATTTATNGTCACAGTTGTGGTAAAGCACTATGATCTGAGGTAGCTGCTGCTGAGGGTGTGGGGGGATCCAAAAAGGAAGGTTCGAAGATGTGCACAAACTTTCTTCCAGCACTCTACCCCTTAATAGGGAGGGGGCGCTGCGTGCTTCCAATGTCACCCTTCAAACTTCCGTTCTTGATTAATGAATATGAAATCATAAAAGATTTTCAATAGTGAAGAAATAGAAAGTGAACTGCTATTATAAAATATGACTCTTAAGTTATAGAAGTAAACAAGGAATTCCAGTATAAGTATTGGGTATACTTGGGGGGTATATGTGAGGGCTCGGACCCCACTGGAAGTGGGGTCCGAGCCCCAACGACCCCTATGCCCATGATAGGATTGTGTTGTTAAATTATGTAGATTCTGAGTTTGTTAAGAGTTGCTTTTCCTGTTAAATTGAGAAGGAAAATGCTCAAGTTGTTACATGAGGGACACAGCAGCAGAGATGAATGTAAATCAAAAGTTAATCAAGCATTGCATTGGCCATCAAAGTGGACCACATTGGCCTGTATGTTAAAATGAGCAAGGTATGTAAGACCAGTCATCCTGCCAAGCAGAAAGAGCAACTTTGCAGCCAACCTCCTCCACAGCTACTATGGGAGCAGATTCCCACTGATATTTTTGAGTGTTGTTGTAGGAATTACTTGGTTATAATGAACTACACCCTATTTCTCACACTGGTTGAAAATTATCTGTATCAGAGACAAAACTACTGAGTTTGTCACAGAGGTATCTATTAATGTTTGTGCAACACATGGTAACCCTAAGACAGTTTATTCTGACAATTTGCTCTACGAGTCCTTCACGTTCAAGCAATATTTAGAGGGTATTCACTGTAAATGGATAACATGTGGCCATAGGTTCACCCAACAAAGCAATTAACAAGCAGAGAAAGCTGTCAGCAATGCTAAAACAATTCTCAAAAAGAGACATCTAGAATCCATTGACTGTAGGGAGTCCCTTATGGAATACAGGATTACCCCTATAGTGTTCATACAAGCTTCACCTGCCAAAATAATTATGAGTAGAAGGTTGTGCTTAAGATTCCAGTAGCTAATCTGAATCTGGAGCCAAAGATTCAGGAGAATAACAGGGCCAAATTGTGGAAAACCAGAAGAGAATGAAAACATTGTAAAAGGCAAATGTCAGCTGTTAGTCAGGCCATCCTGGAGATAATGTGCACAGATAAAGGTGTCAGTCAGGAAACACAGTAAGGGGCAAAAAAAAAAAAACCCGTAAATTTTACACTGAGCCAATGGTAGACAAGTATACCATTTTGTATTCTTGGAAAGTCTGCCATTTTGTTCTGTGACACCTTGATCTCTCAAAACAACATTGACCCAGATATATGATACTACCCAAATCTTAGCTGGCTCTCCAGACAGCACTAGTGCTGTGTCACTTCTCACTACATTAGCCTTTCATTTTGAGGGAAATGCTTTGCAGACCCTCTCCAGCAGAGTTAACCACTACCACCAAAAGTCTCACCCACACTGAACAGATGAAAGGAGAACCTCAGCACGAACAAACCTGGGCAGAGCAATTGGTAATCCAAATTTTCCACGGAATTTGTAGGTTTATTTCACCTGGCCAGCAAGTCACAGACCTATCCTGCTTACATTCCACCTGCAGTGCACTGAGTAGCCCATCACCATTCGTATGGACTTTTGTGCTTTTAAATCTCGGGCTCTGAGAATCAATGGCTGCATCACAAGACAGACTATCTCCACCATCTCATGGGGCCTAATGCATTACCATGAATTTCTTCATACTAAAATTTCAGACCTTAGTAACCATAACAGCCAAGTAATAACAAATGCCCCGCTTAGATGCGCACACCACTAAATTTCTTCATAATTAAATTTAAAGACTTGGAATACCTATACCAACACTTCCATCAACAACACCAAACTGCTTCAAGGTGATTCTTTTCATTTTGTGAATTTCTCATTGAAATTCTGGGATTTGGGCCTGAATAACAAGAGGGCTTTGCAATTATACACTTTGCTTTACAGTTTAAACAAACTGCTGCCGCCATGATCTTAACATGCCTCCAGAGCAGATGCACCTGACTGGCAGAAAAGGATACTGGCAGGAAAGGGACAAGATGGCAAAATCATCTTTGGTTGACTGGCTATCTGAGGATGCTATAAAGAGGCAGAGGATTGCCTTCCTTAGATACGTTTTGTATGACACTTAACAGGACCTCTTGCAACTGTCAAGACCATTTCTTTCAAATGACTGACAGCTGAAAGGGACAGACCCCCAAGAAGACGCCGTAACAGAGCTGTGTCACGTATGCTTAGGCAAACAGACAAACGGAATGGACACAAAGAGTGGAAGATTTATGCGTGACTGCTCACTCTTGAGTAGAAAGTTCTGACTTCAAGCAGCTTCTCTTTCAAGGTCACGATCGCAGCACACACATATTTCATATGGTAGAATGTGTGCCATATATGTACATCTGACCACCAAGGCATGCAGAACGATGGGTTCAGTTAGTGAGGATGACCATATTTTGAATGATCTCTGACAATTCCCCCTCTCTTCCATGTGTAGCTGACCTTTGAGAAACACTGTACTCACTAGTCAACATACATGACGACCTCAAAGAGATCATAGGAAAGAATTTGGGACAGCAGCAATGGCATCAGCTACCCCTTGCATGGCTTGTCAGTCATTATTGATGACTACAGCAGTAACTGATGCCTGGACATGGCAGGTATGTAAGGTGTTGACTATCAGCTTGCACAGAAGCTTGAGCCACTCTTCACTGACAGCAATAGTAATTGTTGCCCCCACCTAGGAGAAGAGAAGAGTTTCTTGTTGAGGAGTTCCTCTAAAAGCCTGTGGAGAGAGGAACTACCCAGTGTGGCTGGATACTGTACTGTCATCTCCTCTCTGTCTCTTCACTGGGGGGTAAGTAAGGTCACAAAGTAGTGGTTTTTGGACATTCTGTGCTCCCACAAGTTTGAGATAGTTCTGTCTGCTTGCACTGATGTAGGCTGTTGATTCCAGATTTTTACTTACTACAGTTCAGGATCTGTATTGGGCTTAGGACAATAAGTTAGATGGGAATGCAAGGCTGGCTTTATCCTGCCTTCAGTAGGTACACACCCCCATCTTGCTACATTTTAGAATAGTTCCAACACTCCTCTGAACCTTTGAATACTCACTTTAAATGCCAGTTTTCCACCTACATTTTTCAGGCTTGACTTAAAGGCACCTTCAGAGAGTAGTGGGTTAACCCTAAATTGTCATCCACAACCACAGCAATGTGGCATGACTCTTTGAACACAAACTGGATTGTACAGGACTGGAACCGGGTATCCATCCTAACTACCAGTCAATGTGACCTCCAATAATGGCAGAGTGGCATGGGACTATATATTGGTTCTAAGAATGTAAAATGTTAAACATTTGGGACTCTCAAGGAAGAAATCTTTGAACAGCCATATTAGAAGTAACATCAGAGTAACAAGTGGCACTTTTGTTCAGCGTACAGAAAAACATGTTGCAATGTTTGTGTTTCCTAAAACTTATAATGTTCAAAATTTTTTGCTGATTATTTTGACATGGTCCGTTACCTGTTCAGAACATCAGCCAATTGTTGCACTGCACCAAATGCATTACCAGTGCAACCATGCTATGTGCAGAACAAGCTATGTATGTGTTCATGTTACATATTCACCTGCACACGTCACAAATGTATCCCGAGATCCATTCACATACCCCAAATGGCAGAACCCCCAACAAAAAAAAAAATCCATACTTTGTTTTTATGGGAGTAACATATACAAGCAGTGTGAATTACAACAGTGCAGTGTTTGTAGATTTTAAGCAGTATTTTCCTGTGTGTAAAAGACTTGAGTAAATGCTATACTGCTGAGAGACTGTGTAGAATACCAGAAAGATACACAAATTTAAAAACCACATGTTTGCACAAAACCACAAGCAGTTTTAGTTTATGCTCCAAAAACTTGAGAAACTCAAAATTCTGTATCAAAAGTATTAACAACATTTATAATGTAAGGAAAAGTATCAACATGCTGAAGTTCTCTTGCTGCATATTTTGTTTTGAAAAGAGTTTTATGCCTTACTGTGTCTTTTTCAATTTGTGTCTTATGAAATTATGTCAAAATAGGCTGAGAGATATTGCAAAAGCAAAGGAACCACTAATAACATGTTTAAACACTAATAATTCTTTTTTTTTTTGGTTTAATATTATTTTTCCTGTGTGTACAAAAAGTCAGTTAACAAATTTATCTAGCTGTTTTTGTAGGAGATTGCAGCTGGTCAGCTACCATCTCGTAGCATCGCTTTAGTCAGGACACAGCAGGTTTAGGTACTATACACATGTTGTTGCTCAGGGGAACCCGTCTCTTTTGTTTACCCAACAGCCCCATAAGTCTTTAAACATTTTTGCTGTTTTTGCTTCCCCCCGAGTATGGTATTAACTCCATTCGACTTGATGCACCCCAGAGATTTAGGTCAACTTAATTTATTTTTAGCCTAACTTAGTCTTTGCTCCATGTTGGCCACTGACAGGACTTAAGTGCCAGACCCACTTAATAAAGTTGCTTTGTATTGTTTTATAATTGTGAAGAATATTTCTGGTTTAAATTATACCACAGCGAACACTACTAATGCATATTATTTGTGTGTACTAATGATGCAACGAATGTCGATTTTTCCACATTCGCGAATGTGAATGCGAATATTCACCTCTGACATTCGCGAATGCGAATGCGAATGCGAATATTCACCTCCGACATTCGCGAATGCTGATGCGAATGTTGGTTTTTCAAATATGGCGCCAAAAGCGTGCACCTACGAACTCGAATTTTACCGCGCGTTTAGAACTGGCCGGTCGGGCGGCCATGTTAAAACCGAGAGTAGCCCATATGCCCAGACTCTGAACGAAGTAAACAAATCATGATTGCTGGCTTACTGAATGAAGTTAGCTGCTAATAATGTTTTCGTAAAGATTTAGTTTGAGGTTACCTTGACGCGTATCGCTCATACCTACCAGTAGTGGCGACGCTATTCTTACCCACGCCGTAAATCGATGGCCTAACGACCCGAGGAATCCCCGAGCTCGAACCAACTGCACCTGTCATGTTGCCTGAGTCACGACGTGACGCTACGAACGCGGGGAGTCCCAGACATATTATCGCCCCTCGCCACAAGAAATTACAAATTGGGGAAAAACAGTGCACCCCGCCTACCCCTATCCCACCGCAAACACGAGAGGGTAAGTCCCGAGTTCTACGGAAAATAGAACAGAAACGTATATATACAGGAGCAACGGAGGACAGTTAAGTCAGTTACGCGACAGTTAAGAGAGTTACGCGAGAGTGAAGGACAGTTGAGGTCAGTTATGCGAGTTACAAGACGTTTATGACGGAGCAGCAGCGACAAGGGAGTTACGACGGAGTCGGGAAATACGCCGGAGTCACGAGAGAGTCAGATACGAGGAATGACGAGCGACGAGGAGAGAACTGCACGTCAGGGATTGAGCCCAGGACTTCCTGTCAGAGACACCGAGACAGCACGACGACGCCAGCCACCAGCATTGAGGTAATTTCAGCAACCCGCAGAAACATCCCCCCAACGCAAACATTCGCCGAGACGTGTGTAGGGCGTGGGATAGCTAGATTCCACCCTCTGAGGAGATATAAAAGGGGCTAGGTCTCATAGATAGATGTACAGGTCACTGTAACTTTGGACAATAAAAGTTAAGCGTGAATAAACCGAACCCAGTTACGTCTTTGTGCCACCCCTCTTACAGCAGCCCAAGGTGCCGTTAGCCAACACCGTAACAAATTACTACGTACCCTGCTATCCACCATCCTGTATAGTACAGGTGGGAGCAGCGTCGAGTCAACATACTTAAGTTTTGTTTTTAACTTGTAAAGACTCTATTGTTGTAATTGTACAGTGATAAGTGATATTTCAAAATGAAGCGGTCGTGTGTTAGCGAAGTTTGGACTTATTTTACAATATGTGATGCTGAAAATGTGAAATGCAAAATATGTAATAAACAATACTCGCGCAAAGGAAGAACAACAAGTGCTATGAGAAATCACCTGGAAGCTTTGCATAAAAACGAGTATAATGCTTTAAAGAATAGGGAAAATGAAAAGCGAAATGCTTCTACAACAAGTGTTGTGGCCTCCACTTCGCGACAATGTACGAAAACCGACCTGAAACAAATGTCTTTGACTGATTGCGTCGAAAAAACAAAAAAGTGGGATAACAACAATGCCAAGTCTTTGGAAATTGATAATTTAATAAGCGAAATGATTGCTTTAGAGGACTTACCCTTTAGTTTTGTCGAAAGCGTTGGATTTGTCAGACTATTGAACCATCTTTGTCCGTCGTATAATATAAAAAGCCGACAACATTTTTCTTCGTTTATATGTGAAAATTTCTACGGCAAAGTCAAAGATAAAATTTTGGGATTAATTAAGTCATTTGAAAAATTGGCGTTTACAACTGATATTTGGTCTGATTCTTGTTCAGGAATATCTTTGCTGAGTCTTACATGTCATGGTATAACAAAAAACTTTGAGAGAAAAATGATTGTGTTAAACGCAGAGGTATTTAACGATGGCCGACATACTGGTGAAAATATAGCTATAAAACTTGAAACCATGTTGTCGCATTGGGAAATACCTAAAGAAAAAGTGCAATGCATTGTTAGAGATGGTGGCACAAACATGAAAAAAGGTATTTCCTTGTTATTAATTAGAGACATTGATTGTTCGTCACACCAAATTCAGCTGGTTGTCAAGGAGGGGCTTAAGGCACAAGATTCCGTTATAACAGTGATTGCAAAATGTAAAAAGATGGCAACACATTTTCATCACTCAAATGTAGCTCAAGATGAACTGGCTGCTCTACAAGAAAGACTCGATCAGCCAAAGCTGAAAATCATACAAGAGTGTGCTACAAGATGGAATAGCAGCTTGTATATGTTAGAGCGTATTTTGAAAAACAAAGATTCGTTATGTCTTTATGCTTCCCAGAATAACAAGATTTCACAACTAACTTCCGAAGAGTGGATTATTGTGGAAAAAATAATAACTTTACTCAGACCTTTTGAAGAAATTACAAAAGAACTAAGTGCAGCCAATATTTCTGTATCCTCAGTAATTCCATTATTGTCCACTTTGGAAAAAATTATTGGTGAATTTGATGTGACCGACGAATGCGTTGGGAATACGATTTTAGTTCTTAAACGAGAACTATGTCGCAGATTTTCCCATTTGGAAAATGACGTATTGTTTGCTACGGCAACTTTTATTGACCCGAGATACAAATTAAAATTTTTCAAAAATTCTTCAACCAGAGATCAAGTTGTGAAAAATATTTTAGAGTCAATTGGAAACGATGAATCAAGCCTATCGTCTTGTTCAAATCCTAAGCGTGCCAGAATGACTACTCATCGGATTGAAACATCTGGTTCCAGTGCCAGTCTGACAGAGAAATCTATATCTTTAAGAGACACCATGAAATTGCTGATGGATTCCAGCGAAAGTGAAGAAGAAGAAAATGAATGTACGAACCCTATAGAAGTTTTGATAAAAAAAACCATCAATGAATATTTATTAGATAAACGTGTGGAAAATGATGTAGATCCACTTACATGGTGGGCGGTAAATAATAAGAAGTATGGTATTATTTCTCCCATAGCCAGGCAATATTTAGTAACACCACCCACTAGTGTGCCTAGCGAAAGGGTCTTTAGTGGGGCTGGTCTTCTTTACACACCCCACCGAAATAGGCTGCAAGGAGAAAAGGCATCAAAACTTCTATTTCTGAAGTTTAATATTCCTCTACTCTTATTTAATTACTAAGTGTTTCACTTAATTGTGCTTAGATATAAACAATTTTTCATAGTTTTATTTTTCGATTTCAAGAAGTAATGTTTAATGGATATCTTAAAAATTACATAATTAGTGAGTTAGTATTAGTACCAAAGTTAAAATTAACAAAATGTTAAGAACATATTTGTTTTAATTGAAAAGAAGATTATTATATTGTTTGTTTTTCTTCACAATATATTTTTAACTTTATTCATAAGAAGTCGATTTGATTTACAATTAAACATGATTACTAGTTCATTAAAAGATCTCACATATTTGAATAAGATACCCTTTAGGTTGCATAAATGCATATTGTTAAGTGTTTTTACAAAAGATCTCATTTAAAGTTGATTTGTATAATTAAAAAGGTTGGGTTATATCTTATTCCATTGTTTTGTGTTAAAGCAGTTCAATGGTATTTGATCATACAGTTGTGTTATAATATAGTTTAGAAGTTTTAAGAAATTACCTGCCTTAATTTGATTTTGCTTAGGTAAATAAGAATAAAAGAATATCAAGAGTGTGTTTCTGTTATGTAATCTAGTGAATAACTACAAGGCTGTTTCCCAAATATCATTAAAATACACTCTTATACATAAAAAATATGTTAATAAATAAAAATGTCTTAATCATAGCAGTTGTATTATTATTTGATAAACATTTTCATTTTTCATTGCCAAATACCATTGCAAAATATTGGCATCATTTTTGCGAATGTGAATGTTCAAAAACATGTGAATATTCGTGAATGCGAATGCGAATATTCGTGAATGCGAATGCGAATATTCGTTGCATCACTGGTGTGTACCTTTCATGTGAGTATTTTCGGGGAACCTGGCCCTCTCTAGGTTGTGTTCGAGTAAATATTGTATTACTGCTAAGCTGACTATTCACACACACTTATTGCAGGGGTGTGTTGAGGGGGGATGGTCCCTGAGATTCCCAAGTCAACTGCATCATATACCAACAAGATGTCATAAGTGAGGATGAACTCCACAACAAGGCTGTCAACCATAACCCTGAAACTACAGAGCTTGTACTGACCCTAGCCAGCCAATTGGCGCCCAAAACCTCATATGCTCCAAAATTCCTTTAGTTTCACCTTTTCCTGCCTCAACTCACAATTGTTCTACATCTCCACAGGCTATCAACCTCCTTACACTGTGTACCATATAAGAAGGCCACATTCTTGACAGTTGACAATCGCTGTGCCTTTTTGTTTATGTATCCATTCGCCATCAACTGGGGTGTCAAAAATAGGCTTTGATGTGGCGAGTTAGCGCGTCCAGGAGGTGCTGCTACGTAAGGCAATTGGTGAACTGCTTGGGTGGCGCTACATTCGTAAACGGAGCTTGGTGGACGTGTGTAGGGTCGTTCGTAAACGCGGTACACGAAATATATGTTACTTTAAAAATTATACAGAGCTCGCGGGAAAATAAAATTATTTGTATATGCGCGTAAATACGTTATTTTAAACAACAAAACT
>NQII01001200.1:113922-201648 GCA_002778355.1 Clitarchus hookeri | reverse complement strand
ATATATATATATATATATATATATATATATATATATATGACACACACACACACACACACACACACAGGATGGTCCTGTGAACTACAGGTACAAATGCTGTGAGGTGATTTCCTATGCAAAATAGGATAGAACACATTATACGAACAATGTCATGCAGTAACTCTCGTAAGGGAAGTAGCCACCCTTGAAAATTGAGATTTAAAATAGTTCCTGAGACACTAAGGGGTGATATGTTATTATCCTACCTATATGTGTGTAACCCTCGTGTATTTTGTAAAGATGTCATAATCATACGCCACTGCACGGAAACACGTTACCTTGATGTAACACTCTCAGGCAAACAGTGTTCGAGACAACGTACAAAGTTTGTACCTGGCAGGCAACCAAGCGCACCCTTACAAATTATGTCTGTTTTCTCCCAAACTGTTTGCCTGAGAGTGTTACATCAAGGTAATGTTATTTGTGCATTAACATACTGTACATATGATTATGACATCTTAAATTAACACACAAGTTACACACACATTGGTAGGATACTAACATACCACCCACTATTTTTTCACTGATCCGGGATGATAATACTTTACAATTGTTCGCAGGTTGCAGGTCTTGGTTAAAGAAATCATTATGCATAGAATTGCTCTTCCATCTCACGTACGTTGAATTATTTTCCGGTACAACCATTTGGAATATTGATTTTCAAGGGTGGCTTCCTCTCTTACGAGTTACTGTACAACATTGTTTGTATAATGTTTTCTATCCCATTTTGCATAGGGAATCATCACCTCACAGCATTTGTACCTGTAGTTCAGGACCACCTTCTATATATATATATATATATATATATATATATATAATTTTATTGACCACCATTTTTAGTTTTTAATTCCCAAGAATGAATAATGTTTTGTTAGGAAGGTCTCTGACACCACTCTGAGGAGACTCAAGCATACTACATTGTCCAGTGCTTATAAAATTGTTAAGGTGACTGGGGCTAGCTGACTGAATTCTTACAACGTAGTTAAAAAATTTTAAAATAAAATATTCATAATTCATTGTATAACTAGCTGTAGATATGTTTTACAGCATAATAAAAATTTTGTTACCTTCCAAAGCTCTTGATTCACAGCTGTAGTGACCTTCAGCCTTTCTACGGTTTCACTGAATGTGGAGACAGGTTGATCTGGATCTAACAGCCAGCAACCAATCATGGGGTCAATCATCAACCACTTCATGCACACTGCAAACATACAAAAATTTAACTATAGCTGAATTGCAGTTAATTGAGCACTTTTAAAATCAACCTTTGGAAAAATTCTCTGCCTTTTAACTGGATATATTATAATGTAAACAGTGATTGGCATGTATGCAGTAGATTGGTAGCATTGTAAGCAAAATGGCACCATGTCTTTATATTTTATTCAAAGTGTTATGTTTAATCTCGCAAGCATTGAATATATTTACTTTAATTTATATAATGTCAGTCCCCAAGTGTATATTGTATTAAGTTAACACGGCAAGTTAAATATTGAGTTTTACATTATATAACTATGCACAGGCTCTGAACTACTTGGTAATTTGGTGCCAATGAAATTTGTCAAGCAAGGGTTTGTGCTTGAACATCACTGGTCCTGCATACGCACCATGAAAATTAAATAAAAATTACAAAGGGAGTAGGCAAGAATGGCTAAACAAAGTCTTGTACAAAGTTTGCAAAGAAAGGTCGAGCCAACTATACTGGTGACAGTATAACTTCATTAACATGTTTGTTTATGATAGTCTGTCAATAAGGAGGTGTATATTAGGATATATGATTGTTATAAAAAACAGAATAAATAGAAATGTACAATATCTGGTCTTATCATGACTTAACAAATGCCTTCAAAAGTTAAAGGCTTTCATATTTAATCACTGATAAGAGCCCTCTTATACACAATATTTTTTTTTACTGTGAAATACATCAACTTACAGGCTATTAATTTGAAATATGTTAAATAATTCTCTTAAATTGTACTCCTAAACTATGTTTATGATGATTACTAGGAAATATGAATGTGATTATTTCCCTCCTTAAAATAAAACTAACTTACCATTTTTTAAAGACATCTATGAAAATAAATACGTTATTAGACAATTTGATTTGTTAAAATCTCAGAATTCTTATTTTACAAACTCAGGAAGTTTATCCACAGTTCATCCAAGCTTTTCTGAATTGTGAAGCAATAACTGGTGAAAACAATAATTAGTTTACAAACATTTTTTTCCTTTAATTTTCATCTAGTATTTGCAAATCTTCCTTTCACATTTTTATAAATAGTTTTAATATAACATTGTTGGTAATTTTTAAGCAATTTTTTGTAATAACATAGGTCAAGGCAATGGTTTTTTTTAATATTGCACTGTAATTTTAATAAAAATTAACTAATGTTCCAAACTTTGGGTTTATCCAAACCAGTTTNAAACTCAGGAAGTTTATCCACAGTTCATCCAAGCTTTTCTGAATTGTGAAGCAATAACTGGTGAAAACAATAATTAATTTACAAACATTTTTTTCCTTTAATTTTCATCTAGTATTTGCAAATCTTCCTTTCACATTTTTATAAATAGTTTTAATATAACATTGTTGGTAATTTTTAAGCAATTTTTTGTAATAACATAGGTCAAGGCAATGGTTTTTTTAATATTGCACTGTAATTTTAATAAAAATTAACTAATGTTCCAAACTTTGGGTTTATCCAAACCAGTTTCNTTTTTTTAATATTGCACTGTAATTTTAATAAAAATTAACTAATGTTCCAAACTTTGGGTTTATCCAAACCAGTTTCTACAAAAATATTATGTAATTGTTGCAGTGTATACCACAACTAAGCAAGCTTTGGTTAGGTTTCCCTTGTGAGTAACTGTACTACCACACATGTGTTCAGCCATGTTACACACTACCTTCACGCCATAGTAAATCAAACTAAGATAAAATTAGAATAAAGTTTATATATATATATATATATATATATATATATATGCGTGTTTTATTTTCTGCTATGGATTCCTTTAAAATGATTGTTTTGACAGTTTTTTGCAAATGTAGATGCCTTGTTTATTTACCATTTGTTTCATTGCAAATGATTGCTCAAATTCTTTTGCATCTGAAATGAAACACTTTGTCATCTGAAACAAATATTTATATCATCTTCAATATGATAGGGGAAATCTAAACCGGACCAATAATTCTGAACGTTTTTAGTAACACATATAAATGTTAAAAATTCAGAGTTAGAGAAATGACCCACAGTTAGCCACAGCAGCAATGCAACTTTGTGCACGACCACCACTCTCTTCCACAATGCACCCTGAAAGAAAGTTACTTGAATTATTGCTAAAGAAAAATTGTGTCGCTTACATAGGACGTTCAGAAAAAAGTTTTATCTGTATCAGTGATATGATTTGTTAATTAATACACTTTGGCAGAATATAGCAAAACTGGCATGTAATAATGTTTCACAAAACAATTTTAATGGTACTGCAGTCATTTATATGCTTGCACATAAGGAGTGGTTTAGAATTTCTCAGGATTACAGACACTGCAATTTAAATATAAAAACACAATGTAAGTTATAAAGTTATGCAGCATGGGGAACACTACTGTGGTATAACGTGTGTTGGCAGGTAGACAGAAGATGGAGGCTTTGCTATGAAGTAGGTCACTGATTGTGTTTTAAGCCAAATGAGACAATTATTAACAGACACAAAAACTATGCTTCCATATACTTGTCATCATGGTGTGAATTACCTCCTTCATACCTTCAGACATTAGTCGAGTCCATGCCACGTCGTCTTGCGGCACTTCTGNTCATGGTGTGAATTACCTCCTTCATACCTTCAGACATTAGTCGAGTCCATGCCACGTCGTCTTGCGGCACTTCTGCATGCTCGGGGGGGCCCTACACAATATTAGGCAGGTGTACCAGTTTTTTTGGTTCTTCAGTGTACATTGCTTGAACATGAACTGTCTTTCACTTACAGTTGCACATTCTTTTTTAATCATGCACACTAAGTGGTATGCCCGAGCACATCCAATACACTGCAAACAAGGGATACCCTGCCCTTCACACACCAAACATGAATGCTGTAGTTGATTTTGAGTTGTGAATTTAGAATTTTGTTTTAGGTACGCCGAAACAAAGTGAATGAATTCCAGAATAAAATGCTCATTACCAATACTTTTGGTAGTGTCTCTAAGCTCGTGGTGTAGTTGCTAGTTGGCTGGCCTTGCAGTCACACTGACAGAAGCATGTGCCTTTATTGTAATTTGCCACAGCATACTGAGGGATGAGGCACCGGTATTGCAGGCATAGAGAGGATGTCTCCACATACCTGGCCAGCTATAGTCTGCAGGAGTGCGGCACAGAAGCCAGTCCACTGGTGGGGCCAAGGTCACTGCCTTGCCCTCTGCTGCAGAACCTCCCTGCTCCCACTGGACGGGTAGACCAAATAGCAGCAGAGGGGCGGATGCGCAGGTATGTCACAGCTTGCAGCATTGATCAATACTTCCCAGAAGAGGAGGGGTGATGGTGGAAGGGAGGGACGAGTGGGTGTGCACCAGCCCTCTAGAGCTGATGACGTCACGCTGCCTAAGATGGCAGCTCGGCGAACGTGACCTGCGCCTTGTTGCACAATGGCGTGCATTGACTGGTTTTGGCACGCTTCCCATCTATGTGAAGCAGCATCAAAAAGTCATCTACGTGGCATTGTTTCTGACATCTGAAAATGCTTTGGCTGCTTCTGCAGTGCAATCTTGCAATTTTCGGGAGGAGGGGAGGGAATGGAAGGAATTTTGCATATCAAAATTGCTAGAACAAGGTTGGTAATTTTGAACTTGGCCGGAATTTCGTAGAAAAAGATAACGAGATAGGCTTACACCACATGGAAGGACAAAATTTTATAGACTTGGGAGACACTTGTCCCACGTTTACGCAAGTGATTTGATGGGATTGGGATAATCGCACTGTTCAGGTAAGCCATTTGATGGGGTTCGGGGTATTGAGGGCCGGGAAACAAATGGTAGTCCGGGGCAGTGAATTTTGATGGAGAATTAAAGTGAGGAAAAGGATGGAAATTTTGATGATCCCCGAAGTCAGGGATATTATGGTTTCCTGTGGCAGAAAACCTACATAGCTGAATAGTGGCACGCTTATTAATGGCTGACCTACACACCTTAAAATGACTGAAGTTACTACGGGTTACCGGGGTTCCTTTCCCCGACACGCCTGAAGGCACTACGTGAAATGATACACACAGTTATGACAAACATATGTATATTTTCTTGTATATTGCATACAATTAATACGTGATACTTGTGGAACAAGTAGACTACACTGTAAAAAGACAGTGGGCAGACCGCCACACAATCACATGAAGTTCAAGTGAAATGAAACGTTCCAAACCAATGCTACTTCACGAGGAAGTGAGGTAGCTTCTCCAGAATTCTATTTTAATGAAATTAAAATGTTGTGATGTAATTTATACATTATCTCAAACACAACAATACACTTGCAACTATATAAAAAATAACAAAAATGGCTTTACAATAATAATCTAATGTGCCTTGTCAATGTCTTTTGTTGGAATTTATTTAATTATGTTTATTTGGTTCTTGTGACCTGAATTTTGCTATAAAATATTTTCATACTTGTGTGGTGATGGGTGGACAATATTTTCATACCCAGCTCACCAGATGGGTAAAACCTACTGGGAAGAGTGTCAGGCATGATGATTACTGTCACATGTACTATACTCTGTGACACTATGAGACTGCACGACACTAGCTTGCACTGTACTGCAGTGTTGTTCACTTTGTCCCAGTAGTGGTGTGTGTTAACGTTGCTGTGCATGGGATTCGAAGCATGGTGTGCCAGATGGTCCAACAGGAGTGCGGACTCTGTCTCCTATGTCACAATTCAGAGCTTTATTAATTATGTTGTTTTTAATAAACATGGCATGAGTGTTATATAGCGTGTTTTAAATTTGTATTTGTTTCTGTTAGTGTTTGGTTGCTAATAAACACTGTGTTTTTTGATTGAATACTGTGGCACATGCGACCAGCAAATTCACCACTTGTGCTCACTGTGAAAGTGAGTTTCACAGAAGCTCTGCTGGGGACAGGTGTGCTGTCTAGTAGAAAATCTTCACCTTTGTTTCAATTGATTGGTCAACTCTGTTACAGCAAACAAGTTCTTGGAACCATATATTTGCTTCTCACGTCCCGTGCAGCATTCTCAACACAAATGAGGAATGATAACATTTTTAACACAGCCATTTTTGCAGCTTCATTTGATAAGAAGACTGCTCACCGTGTGGTTGGGTGCCTCATTATTGCTATCTCCTTGTGTACTTGCATACATACAGAAATTCTGTTATAATTTTTAATTGTGTTTATTTTGTGCAACATAATAATACGTGAGATTTTACTGTGCACTAACAGTATCCTACAGGCACAGATTGTATGGTTAGCTTGATAATGTGATAATATGCACGATTGTACTGTTGACTGATGAGTGCTACGGGTACACTTGTACTGTTTGCTCTTAATTTATATAGCTGGGGAACAAGAAAACTTAATAAATATTTCATTTAATTCTGTAAAAAAATATGATTAAATTTTTTTATTTTGAAAACAAAATTGCCAATCTACGTGAATTAAAAAAAAACTACATACATACACTAGGCTACATATTGATTCATCAATACCTACAAAAACAATGTGCAACACACACTTACAATGGTTCAAATTTCCTTGCATCTCACTTGGGACTTCTTTATACAGTGAAACTCTGTTAAGAAGTTCCCACTTAAGAAGTTTTCCTGCTTAATACGTTGCATAATTTTACACTTTATCTATATGCACATGTGTAAGTTTTCCTGGTTAGTAAGCATTGTCCCTTAAAAAAACATCTTAACAGATTGTTACTGTATTACATTTTTATTCCATGCAGTAGTTTTTTTTTTTTTTGCTAGGCAACACCAATTTTTGGCAAGAGGGGATAGGTGTGCCTCAAGGCCCAGACTTCAAAGAGTTATTGGCATGGGTCCTCACTTGCTGTGCTTGCCAGTACACTACCACCTGCAAATATCAGAGGGGGTGATGCCATGTGAATTGTTACCCCTTAAGACAGATGTCTCCTGATCCTAGCTGCGCACAAACTGGTGGCATTTACAAACACCTGTTTTTTGATGCAGTGCACCTCCTTGGCACATCACTGGTCACCTACCATTCCCCTTTGAAGGCTGATAGCAACAGACATGCTGCTTCCCTACTGGAAATTTCATCATGAATTATGGCACATAACTTTTCCATGCTTCTTTTCAGTCTTGTAATAATGAGTGCATAAAGGATGCTATAATAACAAAATATGTTAGTACTTACCAATAAGTTCAGTTTACAAACCAATTATTGTAACAAATACACTGGACTACAGTTCGGACCATGGAAATGGCCTTTTCTATATCACCAGTCCTGTCCGTGAAAAAAATTAAGATAGGAAAATCATTTTGATTTCGTCAATTAAATATTATTTATTTTAAACTAATATGAATGTGTGGGGTAGAAGGTGGAGTGAGAAATCATGGAACTATTGTTAACCATTAGATAGGAACATTGGTCTCACGGGTTGGTACAGGTACGTTATGGTGCCACCAAAATGTGCCACCAAATTCTTTCACACTGGTCTCCTCAGATAATGTTAATGCGTCTATTGTCTGCTAGGGGGAACTTGTCACAAGTCAGGTTCGGTTCATCCTCTCTTCCACAGGCATTCGGTTTTGAGAAGCTATACGATCTTATAGGCCAAAGTTCCCACTAACGTAAGTAATTAAGTCATTTAAACTGATGTTCCTTCTTATATATATTTTGTTTTGCCAGTATGTATTATTAGTTTAATTATGTTGCTTTATAATTGTTTTTTCAACATTTCAGGTGTTAGAAATGAAAAAATAAAATAAAAATATTTTGGAGCGTACAACAAAAATCCTGAACTTGGCCCTGGCTCTTCCATCAGACGAGTCAGAGTCGGAATCTGACACAGATGCGGATGATTTGTACGTGCCAAAATAAAACGAACACGACTGACCATGACAGCTCATCAGAAATTTCAGAAGGTGAATTTGAGTGTGAAAATGTGGATTTATAAATTATGCAAGATCATCAAGATGAGCCTATTTGTGCTACAAATTCAGACAGCCAGAAGCAATATAATGATTCTATTGATGTATCAAATTTATAGCATGACAAGGATAATGAAATAGTAAACTATGAGCCCGTTGAATATTATGGTAAAAAAAAAAGGTTTTCCTTGGAGTTTACATCCTGTGTAGTGACAAAGTGTTTGTATGGCACAAGCATGAACACTGCCTGTGATAGTTAATTACAGTGAAACCCTGTTAAGAAGTTCCCACTTAAGAAAATTTTCCTGTTCAATAAGCTGAATAACTGAGCACCTTGTCTATCTGCACATGTGTAATTTGATCCTTTTTACGAAGTTTTCATGGTTAATAAGCATTAATTCTTCAATTCCTTCAGAAATGTCTTAACAGAATTTTACTGTAGTTTACATCTCTGGAACTTGCTGAAATACTGTGGGAAAATACCTTGACTGCCGTTGGTGCCGTAAAAGCAAATAAGCCAGATTCCAAAAGAGTTTCTAACTAACAGAAATAGACCAGTATGATTAGATATCTATGGCTTCACTAAAGAATTTATGCTCATCTCATTTGTATAAATCTGTGATTCTATTGTCATCCATGCATCATGATAAGTACTCTGATAGAACAAGCAATAAACGTGGAACTATTTGTTTTTAAAATACTACGAAACCAGGAGTACACTCTCAACATGAAATGTTGATATTATTCTTTAACATACGGACAAGGAGGTAGCCCCTCGCTGAATTTTCTCATGTGTTAGCTGCAATTTGCTGCAATACTTACATTTTACATTATCACTACAGAACTGTAAAGAATACCAAAATTATTTGACTTTATAAGAACCCTTGGCCTATGTTGATAGCACAACACTTCAAACAGCGACTTACGATTACAAATCTTTTTGATTCTCTGAAGAACCTCATTTTGGAAGTGTTGAGAGAAAATCCTGTTCCCAAGCATTGTAAAAGTGGGACAACTCATGAAGCTGGATCTTCATGCAAAGCCATAAGAAGTGACAAGCTGCAAGAAAGGATGTATCGCTACTGTCCATACCAAATCAAAATAAAAACAAATTATAAGTATGTAAAAAGGGAAACAACATCTTGCCTTGACTGCCCCATAAAAAGTTACGCAATGTTTGCATTTCAGATTTCAAAGTACTTTTATGAGCATTTGTTGTTGCACTTGTTTACAGTATACATTCTAAAATATCCAATAATTGAATTCAGTTTTTTCATGCTACATTTTTGTACTTTTTAATTAATTTTTACTAATATTGTAATTCAATATAAGGTTTACATACTTTCTTTAGATATTAAATATTTATTGTAGGAACTCGAGGTTTGGAAAAGAATTGCAAATGCTACCCAAGAATAAATTTAGTAACTTTGTATGAAACTACTGTATGTGTAATTTGTCAAATGTTTTCACAGTAACTTGTGATAACTATTTTTTAATAAATGAAAGTTCATGTAGTCTATTCATGGTTTATTCAGACTTTTTGAATCAAACCACTGAAAAATTCCCCATTGTATGATGTGTTTAGTTATTTCATAAATATGCCATGTATCACAAGCGTTATATAATTCTGATAACATAAAAGTATCTTAGTTTTCATTAAATTGAAGTTTTACCTATATTTTACTTCTAATTATAATATATAATTTATAATAAATAAAAATAAAAACAGTGAGTAAACATTTTTGTTGGTAGTGCCTAGCAATGAAATAGTTCTCATACAAAATATTATTACAACTGGGTGAGGACGAATTCGGTGCGTTGTCCTCTGGTGTAATTTTCTAGACTTAGTTGAGCTTAGTTTGCACGAGGTGGAGGAATATCCTGGAAGTAGAACTTTAGCAGGGCTTCAGAAAAGTGTTCAGTCACTGTGAATGGATTATAATTATGTAGTTACTGGTAAACCAATAAATAAAAATAAAGTTATTGTTTGTTGGTTTTTTATTCTCAGTTTTGTCCTAAAATGTGTCTTATATTGTACTTTAACAGAAAAAAGTTTGGTCTGTATGCAGTAGTAATAAATTATTAATTTAAAGGAAGAACCTAAGTACCAGTCTCACAGACAGATGCTCCTTCTAAGAGGGTATCAATAGATGTTCCTATCTCAGGGTTAAACTAGTGGATACCTACCACTTTGCCTAAAATTACGCCAAATAATTTTAGGCCAACTGACTAGGCTAAATGATTTTAGGCCAAGTGACTTTAGACCAAATTATTTTAGGCCCAGTGACTTTAGGCTAAATAATTTTAGGCCAGGCAACTTCATGCTAAATAATTTTAGGCCAAATGACCTTGGGCAAAATAATTTTAGACCAAAGGGCTGTAGAAACATATAATTTATTTCAGAACTTTTCTGTTAAAATACCCTAAAGGAACAAATATATCAGGTTTCTCTGGTATACGTATTCGTACACCTCTGGTAACAGATAGCATTGCTGCAGCACTTTCTCTGCAAAACTTTGATATCGTTCGAACACTTTCACTTAGTTCAGAGAAATGAATAAAGATGGCATTTTTGTCCGAAAGAGTGTTCTTACAAGCTGCAGCTACTCGTTAGACATTAGGTTTTCATCTTGAATCTATTTCTGTAATACAATGAATGGAAATTGTTTCGTACATTTTGAAAAATAGACTTAGAAGGTAGTTTCTGGACAATATTTCTTATGTTTCTACACGTGCATCGATGAGTTGGAAGCCACTGCTGTACCTGTAGAGCCTGGACCTGTGAGGAAACCTGTAGGAGCCCTAAAAAATATTTTAAAAAAGTGAATAATGACAGAAAATATAATTTTATTTTTAATTTGAAGGGAAAATGATTTATCAAACAAACAGTTAAAAAATATTTACATTCAAATATAAAAACAAGTTTTTTAGTTTGAAACNAAATATAAAAACAAGTTTTTTAGTTTGAAACTTACAAGATTAGTTCAATGTTAGTGTACGAGTAAATGGCAGTCTTATAAATGATAGTAAAATAGTAGCAAATGAATTTAATAACTTTTTCACAACCACCCGAATTAAACTGCTAAATGACATGAACAGAACTGTAAGTAGTATATCAGTGCACACAAAACCAAAGCAGCTTTTATGGCACCAAATGATAAATCACAATTTTTTACCCTGAACACAGAAAATTACCTTGAAAAATTTGTCAAAAAGCTAATGAACAAAACACCTTCTGGTTCAGATGATTCCTGTTTTCTTAATAAAGGAATGTTGCCAACCAAAAAAAAAAATCCACTGGTATACATATTTAACAACTATCAAATGGTGCCTTTCAAGATTTCCAGATTAACTTAAATGGGCAAAATTCTGACCAATATTTAAAAAGAGATGATGAAACTTGTGTGGACAACTACAGACCTGTAGACATTCTGTCACCATTCTCAAAAATCCTAGAAATGATTATTTACCACAAAGTATAGCAATTTTTAGAAAAAATAACATATTGGCACAAAATCAATATGGCTTCATGAAAGGCAGATCAACAGAACAAGCACCTTACAGCATTATTGATAAAATAGCAAGTGTTTTAGACAAAAAGAAACAATCTATTGTCATATTTGCAGACCTAACAAAGGCATTTGTTTGTGTGGACCACAGCATACTTCTAAAGAAACTAAAAAATTACGGAGTTAGGGGTACACCACTAGAAATACTAAATTCCTACTTTAAAAAAATTTAAAACAAGTAACAGCCATACGTTTCTGTGACAATCAGGATAAAATAATATCACATCCATTCTCTATTACAGTAGCGGTCCCTCAGCGCTCAATATAGGAGCCAATCTTATTTATATTATTTATAAATGATTTTTCATTATCAATAAAAGGGGGTGAAGTGATAATGTTTGCAGATGATACAAATATTCTAATAACAGAAATAAACAAGCCAAACCTAATAAATAACATTACTGAAACAGTTCTTGAAATCGAAAAAGTTTCATAACAACAAATTAACACTCAATATTGAAAAATCCTCTATAATTTAATTTTTTCTCTCAAGAGCGAAAAGCAAAATTATGGCAGAAAACATAGTAGCTATTGGCAACAAAAAAATAGTAAAAAGAAAGAAAAGGTAACATTTTAAGGACTACAAATTTATGAAAATCTAACTTGACAGAATTACATAAGAGAAATATATAAGAAAATTAGTTTCATGTGCTACACTATTTTGAAAATATTTTTTTAGTATTACCCCAAATGGTTATTCCAGAGAAATGCAACTAGCATTTTTAAAGTTTCCAAATGCACCAAGGTCCTTATACATGGTATGTATAGAAACAAATATATAATTGATTGTAGGTATACATTAAGGATATATTTGAATGAATTATGGTACATGTCAAATCACAACTAATCTTTCTGCCACTATTTTACAGTGGATATACTGGCATGTATGCTAAATTACAATGTGTGTGTTTGCCATCTTTTACCGGATTAATTTAAATTATTATTTTAATACAATATGTAATGTACGTGAAACTTTGGCATGTCTTGTTTCCAGGTCTGCTAACTTAACGGCACATGTATCCGCAATAATATTTGGTGTTTATTCAAATAATTACTTCTTTTAATAAATTATTGAGCATGTCAAATCACCAGACTCGTCTCAACGTTTGCGAACCTATGTCACATGCATGTGTCCACTGTCGTATTTGGGATTTATTTAACTACTAATTATATTAATACAATAAGTGTTTCATATTTCTGCTACTAATTAAGATATTCTGCCAGGTCTGCTAACTTAAGCAGTGTGCATGTGTCCCCTGTCGTATTTAAGAATTTTTAAAATAATTATTTATTATTTTAATACAATAAGTAATGTGCATAACATATATCCAGATTCTCCTTTCTACTACTAAATAAGCTATTCTATTAGGTCTGCTAACATATGATGCATGCGTCACCTGTCATATTTGGATTTTATTTAATTACTTATTATATTAATACAATGTGTGTTATATGTGAAATATGACCAGACTCGACTTTTCACTACCAATGGGCAACTCGCACATTTTTTGCTGGCACTTGGTTTTCATTCATTTATGTGTTAGAAATGTATTTACAAAATATTACAATTTAAAAATTAGGTTTGAAAAAGTTATGATTGAATGAAAGTTTTATGTTTGAAATGTCCGCCAAAACGTGTCTGTCACGCCTGCTCACTCCGTGACGTCACAAGTTAGATACAACCTCGGCCGCCGCATATGTTTGGTTGAAAATAAATTGTTTCAAGTAATGAAAAGAGAAAATAAACAGTCAAGTATACCAAAATCATTGAATGGTTTATTGCACCGCAGTGTACTTGTACATATCGCAAAACACCTGATAAAATATTTCTTAGTTACAAAAAAAGAAACAAACAGGAAGACGTGGTTTAACGCAGTTAGGCGAGGCATTGAAGATGTTTAGCCAACATCAGTTCTTTCTGTTTGCGAAGACCATTTTGTGCATGCATTAATATAAATTCCACAAATACAAAGGGGACACATGGCAGTTTTAACACTGAACTTCTTAATATCTACTATTTACATCTGACCTAACCTTCATTACGGTACTATGTTATTGCTTNCTTCTTAATATCTACTATTTACATCTGACCTAACCTTCATTACGGTACTATGTTATTGCTTAATACGCACCACAACGCGTTTAGCAATTAGTATGTGATGCAGACGTGAGCATAAAAAAATATGTTAATGTATTTCATAATAGTAAGGCATATAAATATTTTTACAAAAAATTTAGCCACACAATGTAAATTTTTACATTTTGTAAGCTTATACATTCCAAGTTAGGCCTAACATACAAAATTTGGTATAGATATTTTTTTATTAATTTAATATTACTTCTAACATTTGTTTCAAGAGCATAGCTATCATATTAAGGCTATATTCACATTGTGTGCCTAAATAATAACATGTCACAATGTTAAAACATAAAAATTAAACATTAAATTATTTGGGTGCGGCTTAACAGTCCCTCTTGCAAAAAGTTGGGTTTATATTATACAGTATTTTTTCAAACATAGTTATTTCTAATAAATTTAAGTTGTTTTGATTTTTTTCTAGTTAGCTATCATAAGCCTAACAATTGAAGTTAAATAGCAACTTAATTTTTACTTTCAAAAAACTAAAATGCATGTTTTTAGAAATGTTGATCAAGAATGATCTTACTTTCATATTTGCCTTTCTCCTTTTTTCTAAGTTACTGAGATGGACGTTACAAAAAATTACGAGGCCCACAAAATTGACACTAACTAGCCGACGCGTTTTAACGCAAGTAANTCATATTTGCCCTTCTCCTTTTTTCTAAGTTACTGAGATGGACGTTACAAAAAATTACGAGGCCCACAAAACTGACACTAACTAGCCTACGCGTTTTAACGCAAGTAAGCTGTGTTACTTTGATAACCCTTTACCTTAAATAAACAGAAAGAAAACAGCTTTTGAGAATAAAACAAATTCTTAAGCTTTTATTACGGATTTTCTTCGCTGTATTTAATCTCATCCCAGGTATTAAGTGTTTCTCAAACTACCATATCTATATTTTCAGCTTATTTGTACAGTTCTTACAGTTTATAAATAAAGAGCAGACACAGCTATCGGAACATCAGAATAATAAAAGGTATGTTAGGTACAAAAAACATAAGAAACAATATAAGCAAGTTATTTTTTAAATAATTTTTTAGTTTCTAAACACTATATTTGAGGCCTCAATATAGTGATTATAAACGAGGAAGAACACGGAAATACAGGTTGGCCGGCCGGCAGCTGCTCGAGAAGTCGTACGGTGTCGGGTAGAGACTAGCGTGCTAGCTTTAGGCCTACTGTCACCATACTGCTCGTTATCTAATATTTATAAAGCGAAAAAAGTTTTTTATGAATACTGAAACGTGGTTTAGAATCTGGAAATATTTATAACCTTCTTTCTCAACATAACCTTACGTTTCATTTCTAAATAATGTAGTTAATTTATCACACATCAAGCATGGCACGCGACAACAAAGTACGCTCGCTGCAGTCACCGTCATTACAATTGTGTTATTCTAGTGAATGTAATACCTATTCCATATTTTAATTTCCTACTTTCAATCTTAGCAATCACAAACATAAACACAGATAATAATAATACGTAAATCAATAAAACGTACAAACAAATAAGTTTTAAAATGTGATGTAGGCCTACAGTCGCTTTGAAGATCACGTTCTTACCTTTGTAATTTTACACCTCTTATTTCAAGTTACACAAAACAATGGGAATTTAAGTAATCAAGTAGCATATCAGTATCTACTCGTGGCAGATTGTTCGACTGCGCTTTCATACAGTTGCCTTCCATTTTAGTGCTGCGTGTTTGCAACGTGCCGGAGCTGGCCGCCGGCGTATAACTGGTGATGTCAAACCAATGAGAGAGCGTTCTGCATTCACGTGGCAGCAGCCGCGAAAGTTACTGTTTTAATACTCAAATAACTTTGTCAAAACCGATTTTTATGCAAAAAAAATGGCAAATTTTTATTTTCATACGCATATACAATTATGTTCGTATCATTTTCAACAATATTGGCGAAATTTGCATGTTGCCCATAAAGATATTTTGCTAGGTCTGCTAACTTGCAACACGTGTCCGCGATTGTATTTGGAATTTTTTAAAATAATTATTTATTATTTCATTGAAATATTGTATTGTACTCAGTCCATTGCCAGACTAGTCTACATCTCAAGGCTCGTGTGCCTGCACTCTTAAAAATCATTAGAACCATTGTCTACAGTCTTCAACACAATGGTTTTCAAAACAGTTCTTTTCCCACATTGCATTCCACTATCTCTGTCTATTTGTGCAGCTGCGGGGATCGGAATTTCAACCTGGCCTGACCCATGTGTACGTTTGCAGAGAGTAGATAACAGTGTTAACTGCAGAGCCAACAGAAATTGTTTCTACTAATGTCCGCCACAAGCGCACTACATTTTGTATTTAAAATTATTGTAAATAAAACAAAAATAAAAAAATATGTAAATAATTTAACTTCAAACAATGATTAAACCAAACTTTTCTTTTGATGTCTATCTTCATAGCATGTCATCTTTAAGCATTGTGTATGTAACTTCTTATACACTTGTTCATCTTCGATTGAGGTAGTGGCCTGGCGAAAAGACAAAAATTTGATTAATCCCGAACATACTCTTGTCACCCCAACTGTCTGCAAAATTTTGGAAATCTTAGCCAATGGACTGATCATTTATTAGATTTACTATTAATAACTTTTTCAACAAGATACGAAATAGGAAATGTTGTAACTCGTATTTCTTGCGCATGAAATCCTCCTCGGATAAGTTTACCTTCCGTGTCCTCGAGGTAGTACATTCTGGTTTCATAACAACAAAGTTTTATATCTTTGAAAATTTCATTGGACCAGTCTGGCACGAATCCTTTCTCAAATGATCCCTTAACTCATGAGATACGCACATAATAACCAACGTGTGTTTTCAGTTTATGTTTGTCCAATATTTTCTTATTATTAAATACAGTTTTCAATAGTGAATTGTTTGTTACATCCACGGGGTGTGTGCCAGTGATGCTGTGATTTTTATGATTATACGCACACACGAGTTTAGGCAATATTACCACCCATTTATAGCTTCCTTGTGCAGTGAAAAATTTCCACATTACTGTTATAAGAGTACGGTTAAATCAGTGTACGTTAGCAACTAAATCAACCTGCAACACCAAAGTAGAATGGTACCTGCTTCTCTTCCTGGATCCCTTGTTCCAGCTACCTGCTCTGCCTGTGTTCGCTCAAGTGCAATCACTAATGCAGCAACACCAAAGTGAAGTGCAAGATGATCCACTACGATCACTGGACATTTCCTGCATCATTTCAAATCCATGACACTACAGTATCCATATCCTGTTGCAATAGTTGTTCACAGTTGTTTTGTCTTCTTTTGCCAATTCCTCACACATTTCGTCTTCTTTTGCCAATTCTTCACAGATTTCTCATTTACTAAAAATTCATGTTTTCAAAATAGCGGAAAATTTTTCTTGTTTGTGAAATCTGCGTTATAGCTTAGGAAACAGCACTAAGTAAACTTAACTATAAAGAATTTGTACTGCTTTTTAAAGTCGGAATACCAAAGCATGTTACTAATAATGGTGTCAAGGTCATGGAGAGAGAAAGAAGAAAATAATAAATGGATGTCCATGGAGACCCTGCTGTGAAGGACTAGGGTGGCAGAGGTTGGTTTATTGCTTCAGGGAATGAGAAGGTGGTGTAGGATTTCCTGTCTTCTTTGCACCATGGCCTGAGCCTGACCACCTTTGCTGGTGTAGTGATATACTGCAGATGTTTTTGTAGAGAATGTTGTATGTGCATGCATGTTGTTGCGGTTGTGTAATAGCATAATTCAGCTGCTTATGCAAGTGTACATCATCGGCAGATGACTAACATGCTGACAAATTGAAGCAGAGGATTCTGTTGTAATTATACAATGCAATGAATTGTATTGATTTGGTGTTATATGTAGGTATGTATTTTAAACTTGATTTAAAAGGTTTGCCCAACTTCAGTTATAAAAACCTCCTTCTCTACTTTTCGCACCATGATCGGCTGTAAATTTTTGTATTAATCATGTAAAATGTCAACATGAACCACAACTATTTCATAGGGCATGCGACTGTGCACAAGACATTAAAAACTATATTCCTTGTTGCGAAAGCAAGCCTTAAAAAGTGAACTGTGGTGTGGGGAGCATTATTCCATTGTTTGTTGACAGCATGTTATGTGAAGTTGAATGAGTTATGTGAGGGCAGGCAGTATCTTGTCTGGGAAGGAAAAATTTATCTTTCGAAGAAGTATTGTTATAGCTCCTTTCCTGTAGCTGTTTACAGGTGCGTTTGGCTCACGAAGCATTATGGCTTTCATGTTAGTGTGTGTGGAATACTGATTTATCTTAATTTTTACACCTGTGTTTAAAATCTGTGATTATAGAATTCTTTACCCAGATTCATTTGTAAATTAGTAGGCGAACCCTTATCTTGTAGAACGAGTTTCATTGCATTGGTTAAGCACTTGCCTGATTTATTCTTAGCAGGCACTGCCCAAGCATACTCCCTGTATAAATCCATAACTGTTAGCAAGTATTTAAAATCTTTGTTTGCACACAAATAAGGAATCATTTCTACCACATCTGATTGATACAAATTACATAAACCAAACGCACTCATATTACATCTTGGATAATTATGCCTACCAAACTTGTGGAGCTCGTCAGCTATTTGCGCTTATGACATTGTTATTTTATATACCTGTCCTCTTGTAACACTTACAGGATATTTGTTATTTTGTTCACGTGGCAATTATTTCCCACTTATTGAGAAGCAATTAGTAGACGCAGTCTTTGTACAAGTCGGTTAACGTCATTACAATAAACATATTCCGGTATCATTCCATATTCTATATAATTAATCTGCTATACATTTTCATGCCTGGGTTTGTTGAGGCAGTCATAGCACACACAGCATTATAGCAAGCCGTTAAAATCACATTTACTACTGAAAGCAATGATGGTCATTTATGACTTCGTAACCAACACTCAAAAGCCAGAGTCTGATTTACCAAATTAAATGTCCAAACTTTTGAATGGTTGGGATCTGAAGCACACAATTAGTTGAGATCGCACAATTTTCATGGACAAATATTAGCCATGCTAATTTTTTCTTTTTCTTAAGTTAATAACTTAGGCTTTAAACTTTTAAACTACAGTAAAAAAATTTAAAAAAAAACATTGTTAGTTATTTAAGTTGTGAAATTTTTTTTTTAAGGAAGTTTGTTTTGCAACCAAAGCCTCAATCTAAAACCAAAGCCTAAGTCTAATTTTGCACATTAATTTATTTATGTTTATTGTTTTCTGTTTAAAAGCTTATTTGCTCCAGGATATGATGTATTTACAATTTTTTTACAATTTCAGTTGTTACAAAATCAATGACAAATTCATTTTATAAGGACACATATTGTATTTTATTCCTCTAATTAAGATGAGTGCAGTTATCTACGAGAACCAGAATAAAACAAAATTTGACAAATTATGTCATTGATCTAACATATCTATAGAACATGTGAATGACAGAGATTAAATTTTAAGTACAAAACATAAATAAATTTATTTCAAGAAACACACTAAAACAAAAGCAAAGAAAAAGTTACAGCAATTTGCAACCCTGAAAAAAAATTTCTAGGACCAAGTTAATGAATTTTTTTTTAATGCTGCACAAATGCTTGTTTACGCAGCCAAACTGTTCTTGTTCTAAACATACCCACACATGCCATTAAACCAAAATATATTTAACAATATTGTAGTCTAAACGCCGATTTTGTTGTTTCGGTATTGTCAGAACATATTTAGTAGCCTATATGCAATATTTTTTTTACTAGTACATTGTCAGCTAATCAGTATGGTTGTCTTTTATTCATATAAATTCGGGCATTAGACTAGAGCGATGAAATGCTAGATGCAGCTCTAGTTGTTCAGAAGTCACATATATTAGCAAGGCAATTGATAGGTGACCAATAGATATCCATTTATTCATGGCATAGTAACAAAGATGAACATTTACTTTGAGTAATTTAATGCCTAAATATAATTCTGTGCATTCTATTTAAAAAAAAAATAGAAATAAAATTTTTAACATGACTGGGACACTTGAAAAATGAGCAGACTTCTGTATAAATTCTTGAAATTTTTTTAACAAGTGCTATATCATTAACTTAGCATACAACTTAATGTTTGACAAAAACAGATCCCTTAAATTTACATATGAAAATGGTTAAAAAACAGCTTTACCACCGGTGACACTTTAACAAAATAAAAAATTTACAATGAACAATTTTTAAAGCTACAGAGCAAACATTACTGGGTGAACACAATACCATATCTTTGAAGAGTACTTTTTGTGTCAGCGAAGAGGAAAAATAATCCTTTAACAATGTAACAAATTACTCATTTTTAAGGCAGTTTCTTGACGAAACAATAACTTATTTTAGATGACCAGAACGATTATTCTCTGTTAAGCAGTAGTCTTAACAAATATATGAGAAGCCTTCGTTTCTGACATGACCCAAAAAACCAGCATAATTAGTCCCCAAAAACAGCATTGCAGGTGTAAATTATAAATGTTGACAAGGTGTTGTCCATTACTTTGACCAACATATTGGTTTGAGCAGTCAGTTTTCCAACTGTATCTTCCTTCGCCATATATACGTATTGTGAATATGTTATATATTAAAGAAGACAATTAGTTTGCCAGATATTATAATGATATTTCAACCTTATGCCTTTAAACAAAACAATTATTCAAAATGTGTATATACATTACGAAAAAAACTTTGTAACAAACTTATTTGCAAAATAACGTAAAATGATGCTGTTTGACGTAGATAAATGTATAGCGCTTATTGGACGATTTTATTTGTGTAAAACGCAATTTAATATGAATGAGAGATTTTATTTTGAGAATAAATACACAAACCAGGATATTATAACTGCAAGAGACATAATCGTAAAGACGTTAATTAGTATTGGAGAAGTATAAAACATTAGGACTAACTTTAGAATGAGATGAATTTTGACTAAAATATGAAATTATTATGTATTAAAAATATAACATTTTCTAATTTATTTTTGATACAAACATTTTATTTACATTATTATCAGAATCAATATAGGAAGAAGAGAATAAATGTTTGAATACCTTCTGTCAGTAATTCTGTAAAAACAACTCAGTTCAGAAAAAAACTAGTTTGAACACCCACTGGGGGTGTGTGGGTGGAATTCCACGGTAGAAACAGTATGAAGTGTTATCCGCTGACTTGAAATGGTGCTGACAACATTTCAACTTCGCCACTAATGCCATGCAGTGTTCACTGCCACAAATACGTGCTCAAGGATCAGAAAAAACATTTCAATAAATCCCATATGGCTGTCTTGCCCTGACGCAGGTGATCCTGTGCTTTGATATATTGCCACTTAGGGAAAAATTTAGTGTGTGTTATTGTTTGTGGTCTGTGTTTGAAAATTTTTTTCTCTAGCACAACTGTGGGGCCGTGAGGCTCGGGTATTTGCAGTAGTTGATTGATACCATTGGTTGTGCTGACATCTTCACGGAAGTGCACCAACATCCTAGGATTCAGTGCTCTACTTCTGTGAAATGGCAATCAGAGGGCGTTGGTTGCAAAATGTGTGAACAGGAGATCTGACCAGCTTCTGGTTCAATGTCTGAGGTCTCACTGGGTCAACCAACATAAGTGGACATGCGCAATGTTTGGGTGTTTTTAGGTTGAGGAGTTGTACTGCAGCAAAATACTGAGGACATACTTGGAGAGTCCTTGTCCACATGTGGAACAGAGTGGTAGGTTTCGTGACAAGTGCATGTTTTGGCTAGGCGGGGCCTTGTCCCTGCCTAGGGCTATTTTTCATTGAGATGAGTCATTGTTAAGTCGTGAATGTGTACGGGCGAATTCACGAGATGCGGGTGGTGAGCTCGGGTAGGGTTTCGGTCCTCCCCTAGAGCTACAAGTAGTTGTTAAAATGTGAGGTATTATGTTCTTGCCACCAATTGTTGGCTCCCCATAAGGAGGTGTGCCAATGCTCGATGTCTAGTAGGCCCACAGGTAGTGTTGGTCGCAGCTCCACACAGATCATAGGCCTACAGAGGCTGAGAGACAGAGGTGGATGTCAAAAGCTTAATATTCCATCAAGTAGAATTAAGACAACTTATAAGATTATGTTATTTTAGGTTAATAGAGTTTTCCTTTATATTTTAGTTGAGAACGAAGCACACGGATACCCCCACCCAAGCACTCAGGCGCTATTTGTTTTTCATTGGAAGCCAAATTTTAAAAAAATGTTGTGAGACCCTATAGAATTGAAAAGTTATTACAGTGTAACTGGTTCCTCCTGCGGAAGTTTTTGTGAATCATTATTTACCTCTTCTATATAGTCGCTGTTAAGATCAGAATAATTAATTATTTTTATAATTTTATGGAATAGGGTTAAAGATAGTTCTTTGCTTTCATTTGTGAAACACTTTGTCATTCTAGGCCTTCAGAATAAACCTGTTTCTATTTTTATAAGAACTACATGCCTGAAGTATATTTTCCCCTTTCTTTGGTTAAAATGGGGCAGCTGAATGAAAATGGAACTAACAAATAAACTCTTCAGTTAACAAATGAGCAGTAACTCACATAAACGTCATGTATAGGGTGGGACTGGTTTATTTGGATTCTGAGAGACAGAGTATCTTCTTGCATGCCTTTGTATCATTCTTTTAGACTTGGAAGCGAGTTGCCTTAATTTTATTATTTTTTTAGCCACTGTTTGTAGAGCTACCCCTCTGGTTGATTAGTTGTATAGGTTGTGTGCTATTGTTAGTTTTAGGTGTAACAGGCAGTTACATGACAATATGAAGCTAACTTCCGCCCCACTTCCCTACATCCCCTTGCTGTGGAAGATAATGATGTCCCTTGGAGATGAGCCATGGGAACATAGGCTAACCCATGAAGGTACAATAATGTTGGTGTGCTGCAAGAGTGGATCCAAGATCCACCAATTAATTCTTTCTTGGAATGGCCAACTGGGTCCCGTAACTGCCAAAGCCCAACTGATAAGGTGGATTCCTGCACAATCATGTTTGTTATGGGGATGACCAACAGAGCTAATATGTTGCAGAAGTAGTGATTCCACAACCCACTCCTAGGACTTCTCACAAAGAGTATAACCCCTTGCTATGGTAACTGTGGCATAATCAAAAAGTAAGATATATCTCTAAAGTTAAAAGAACTATTCTTGAATTTCCACAGATAAAAAATTTATTATTGTGACGACCCCAACCACTCCACTCAAGTGATGTTCTATATGATAACCTGTGCTACAAGACTAACATAGTTGGAAGACCTCAACAATATTCTCGTGGACACAATGAATATTTTCAGTGAAATAACTACCTTCCTTAAAATCAAGTGTTTTCAGAATGCTGACTATGCTGCCTGAACTAACTGAGCTCATTAAACTGACTATATGACTTGACTCAAATGACTGCTTCACCCTCACCTAAACTGAATTGAATCTCAACTCCTCTGCACATGCATCTAAATACTCTTGCAGCAGATGTAGGATGGCAAAAGAAGAAGTCTGACTAACAGGCAAGAAATAATGTACAATACAGGTGCATTTCTGATCATGTTACTATGTTACATCCTCCATTTCTTTTGCACACGACTCCATCTCTTTAGGATATAACTCCCATCCTCTACTTGTGTACTGGCATCATTGTATGGCTGATTGTGCTGCAAGTTAACCCAAAAATATCAAAACTGGACACCTGAGACACTTTTTAGTTTAAGGACCAAGTTCATTTAACAACTGTATATATGAATAAAATGCACAATTTATGAAATATGACACAATATATTAGTATTTTGGGGCATCTGGAAATCTAACCACTGGGTTTAACATTAGTGTTATGGGAAAATGTAATGTTTATAACACAGTTATCTATAATATGATTTTCAGGAAGAATACCTGATATGTATTAATGCAGGACCCACAGAATTGGTTTGTTCTATGTCGATATAATGTTTAGTATCAATATAGTAGGGTTATACATGTGGCGGAAAAATACACAATAGGCAGAAAAGAAAAACTACAAGGGGCTTTCAAAGTTGGTTAACCAACCACACAAACCATTCACAGCATTGTTACCTCTAATTTCAGAAATATCTCTATGACGGCTAAACATATTGTAACGATGCAATTTATTAATGATAGGGATATGGGGTTCATGTTCTTTCATTTTGCGAAGCTTCAAAATATGTTATTGGGATTCAAAATTAAAGCCGTGGTAGTTTGTTTATCATGGTAGTTCGTTTATCGGACATCCGTTTGCCATTTCAAAAGTAATTTTTGTTATGCGTCAGCATTAGAGATAGAAGCTTTCTGAACTGTGTCAACCGTTTGTGTTCTAAAAGGTTTGGATTATCTTTTACCTACGATGCAGTTAGAATGGCTACGCAGAAGCTTTCCGAACTGCAGGTTGACAGTTTTTATTCTAGAAGATTTGATTATTTTTTACTGATGATGCAGTTTGGATGCCCTTATCTGTGAAGGGGAGGGGGACGATAGGCCAGCAGCATAAATACTCTGGGTGTCTATCGCCCGCAAGAAATGTAACAACAAGCAGCTAAGGAAGACGCATCGTGATTTTGCCCACACCGGCAAGCACCCACGACCACTAAATCTTTCAACATCATTTTTTTTCGGCATATAATAATCTAATAAATTATTTTCGCCGGTGTGGGAAGTCGATAGGGTGCCAGGAGGGAACGGACGTCCCTACTGCCTTCATATTTTCTTCTTGTGAGGCAAGTTTTCGAGACGTAAATTAATAATTAAACAACTGTGGTGCTGCTCTCTGTTGGTTTGCCTGTAAACCGGTTCGTACTCTGCATACCTGACGATTGTACGTGAACTGTTTCATTGGGATGACCAATAAAAGTACAGAGTAATAAGCAAACATTAGACTTTATTTATATTTATTGGCGCCTTTAAAGTTTCATGTTACTACCAACTGAGATAACCGAGTGGTGATTTCCATTCGTCATTCCCAGACGTGGAATGCTACAAATATGGCGGCCTTAACGCGCCGCTGTAACATTACAATATTATACAGTAGATGTGATCAGGCTCATATGTACTTACAAATACAGCAAAACCTCGCAATATCTACCCCATTTATAACATCCATCTTTTTATAAGGACTTGTTTTTGAGTAATTGCAAAAAATTTGGATTAAAAAAGTTGAACATTTGAGGGAAATCTGCAGAAAAAATTTATTTCTTGCACATTTTTTGGTTCCTTTGCATCGTGTTTCTTTTGTTGAACACTGTACTGGTCATAGTGCATATCCAAAAACAGATACCACCCCCTAGGCTGCCAATACCTATTGACTTTGCCCACCCTCCACCCTTCAAGCAGCTGAATGTTTCAGCATGCATCATGTGCTTGTCCTGTCATTGTAATCTTGCTCGCTTGCCTCCTCACTTTGCTTGTGTTATTACGACTTAGATTTCTTTTGTATTTTGGTTAATGTTTGTTAATGACTTTTAATGTACTTAGTTTTTTCGACATACCATCAGCCACATGGAAGCCTACAAACTGACTTACAAATACAACTGTGGACAGCAGATGCTTTTATCACACATGGCATACAACCACAGCAAGTCTTCCTCCCCTTGTGATCTCCCCCTCTTCGCCAGTCCATCATATGTAACTAGTCAGTTTTTTTTTATAAACATGGGGCAAAAAAGGTACGCAGATACCCTTCTATGGTACAATTTTATTTGTAAGACACCTGTTTATTAACATATATTAATATTTTGTTCAAATAATCTCAGTTTTTCTACAAGGGGTCACCGGACATTGAATTTGCATTCAGAAAAAAGTAGGCGGTATTCAATATTAAGGTTTTTGTAATTGATTGGTGACAGAGGTCGCATATAATTTTATGGGGTATCATTTTATTCTGAAGACGTCTGTTTATTAATATAAATTAATGTTTTGTGGAAATTCCCTTAAGTTTTTTCTGCAAGAGGCCATCAAAAGTTGAATTTGCGCTCACAAATAAGTAAATGTTACAGCTTATGTAATTGTTTGGCGACAAGGGAGGCCGCAGATACCCTTCTGTGGTATCATTCCGTTTGGAAGACGTCTAACTATTGAATTAAATTAATATTCCACGCAAAAATTATGTTGATTTTACACCAGAGATGACTGAACATGGACTCAAGATGTTTGGTAAATCCTCAGGATGCTCTATGTTTTTAACATTTTGGAAGGCAAGTGGAGGCTCAGTATGTTCCTCTTGGGTATAATTTTTTTTGAGAATATGTCTACCTATTAAAATAAATATATATTTTATTTTAAAAAAATGTCATTTTTGAGTTAGAGACAATTGAATATGGACTTCATGCAAAAAATTGCAAATTTTGACGTATAGAGTTTGGAGGTGGACAAAATTGGTCCAAAATAATTATAGCAACCTTTTTTTAACTACATAATTTCTGGAAATTGTAAAGGGTCATTTTTGAAAGGTTATACTCTACTGTAATACATATGGTGCTTTATCACTAAAACAAAACTCTGTCAAAGCAGATGATGTGTTATTCAGACATGACACTTCAGTCACAACAAACACAGTTCCTTACAGATATCAACAAATATTTACTTACCTTGTCTTGGTGAAAAGTGAAATTCATCAATCAGCCAAGCAAACATTTCTTGGGCTTCAAAGCATATCATTCGATGCTGACTGTTCAATATGTTGAGAAGGAAGTGTCTGTAAAAATTGCAAGTAAAATTGTAATAAATTTGTTGTGTATAATTATGAGCATAATTACGATTTGGCCTGTGGGTAAAGGTTTTATTATTGGGTTCTGTTGTGGTTTGAAGAATTTTCAGTTCTGGTTCAGGCATGGGGCTAAGGAAACTGGGTTAGGGTTTACCAGACATCCTCTTTTATCCAGACATGTCCTCTTTTTGCCACCTCCTATACTACTGTCCGGCCCTATTTATAAAAAACGTCAAACGTCCTCTTTTTCAGTAAAAGGTAGCCAAATTGAAATTCTTTAGTCTTTTATTTGGAGTCACTAAATATTTAGGAAAGGTGCCAACGAGCTTCCTACTATGGTGTAAGCTACATCTGGCTTTGAGAGAAAAGCTTAGGCTACTCTTTGTTCTGCTGTTTTCGGCACAACCAGTGTGACCTAGTTTTCATCCCTACCAAGGTGGGTGAGAAGGGAGATGGTTGTCTAGCAGCCAGCATAGTCACATAGCAGAGAGGATTGAGCCGGTAAGGTTTCCAGATATTCGGAAAGTAGTAAAAACAGAACATGTGTTTCAGACATTGCATTTTTAACTCACCTTAAATTAATAAAGGTCATATATATGCAAAACAGACACACAATTACTTAATTAACCAAAGTTAGAAACATACTCTTGTATGTACGTGCCACAGCAAATTTTTTTAATCCAAAAATCCTTTTTTTAATATAAAAATCACCACAAGTTTCATAATAGTTGAAAAATATAAAATGTCACGATTCAGTAAATTAACTATGCTTTTGTTTCGTTGAACTCTCCATTTGACATTCATAACAAATTATTACACTTGCAAAGAAATATTATATATTTTTTTTATTTTGGGGATGCAAATCATGATGTATCACACAGTTTGAGTAAAGTACAAAGCAAGAATTAATTTTGTGGCATTTTATATTTTCAAACACAACCAACTTGCCACAAGGCTTACAGCACATATCAATGATATTCTGTTTTACAAAATACAATACAGTGAACCCTTGATAACTCTGACTAATTGGGGAGAAAGTTGTCTGAGTAAAAATTTGTTCATCTTGAGGGGATATAAGTTGCGGTTCTAAACAAAGACAACTGCTATTATTTATTGAAATGCAGTTGACTCTTGATGTATAGAAAACCCATGTACCGATAAANTAGAAAACCCATATCTACAGTTAATTTTCAGTGATCCTGGCAAAATGCCTATATAAATAATTATACAATTACCCGCTTATATTGTTTATCAGATGTTGCATCGTTCAAAATATCTTTTGGTACAATCACTTAAGATCCCCCAAAACAATCGTTTTTAATCTGGTTGTTTATGCAAACTTCTAATAACTGGGTGTGAAATACGTTGAATGTGCCACAGTTTATAACCAGTTCAGCTCATGGTGTCATGTCGGCAACATGGCGAGACTGACATGCCCCCATTCGTTACATACCTGGCAAGAGGGGAAGTAGTTACCTAGCAACCAACATGATACTCCTCCGGATTTGACCTCTAACATGGTTACTGCAGCTGGGCATATACAATAGTAATCCAATTGCAGAAATTTTATCAAGATTATCCGTTGCTCAAATTTGTTTCACCTAATAACACTAGTATTTCAAAGCAAATGATTTCAACTGAAAATGTTATGCAATAAATTTTAGTGAGGAAATATTTTTTGCAAAAATGTTTTCTTTTGTGATTTAAGGTCTTTTTCCCGTAAAGATGGTGTTTAATCATATCTGGTGTAAAAATCAACATGATTTAAAACAAAATATTAATTTCAACCAATGGACAGCATCTCTGCAAATAAAATACAGAAGTGTATACTTGACCTACCCTTGTTGCCAAAAATTGTTTGAACATAGAGCGACTTGTATTCACAAGCCTAATAGACACAAGTCTTTTGAATAGACTGATATCCTGTAAGGGCCTATTCGACACCTTGTGTTGTCTAATAATGTGTAAGCACCAAGCCTGCGCGCAGCGTAACTCGAGACAGGCATTAAGTGTACGGGAAAATCTGAGATCATGGTTTTGAATNAGCACCAAGCCTGCGCGCAGCGTAACTCGAGACAGGCATTAAGTGTACGGGAAAATCTGAGATCATGGTTTTGAATGATTAATTATTGAAGATCGAGAATAAATAAATTCTAATTACGTTATTTATTCATCTCTGTCTCAAAATCACTTATATTTCAAAGTGAAATATCACTAATTACTTAAACTTAAATTTACCATGTGAGCATGCCGTCGTGTAGATTGCTGTAGTGTAGATATGCGGCCTAGATTGTGCAAGTTTCAGCTGTCTTCTGTGGTATTCGGAAGTGCTTGCTCCCTCCCCTTACACGCCTGGTGGGGAGGGAGCTAGTTGCCTAGCAACCAATGTAACATCCTTGCACCCTCCCTCAGGGTGCCGACTGGTTGAGAAGAGGAGGGGTAGATAGTTTCACTCCTACTGCTGCTGAGGCATCCCCTGCTCCATATTGCCCACCGTGAATACACTGCCCGATCGATAAACTCTCAGGTGATTGAGTGTGCATGGGACATTCAAAATTTGGGTTGCATCCTGTATCATATTATTTTCATTTTCAGAGGGTTTGAAAGTTNTTATTAATTATTGAAGATCGAGAATAAATAAATTCTAATTACGTTATTTATTCATCTCTGTCTCAAAATCACTTATATTTCAAAGTGAAATATCATTAATTACTTAAACTTAAATTTACCATGTGAGCATGCCGTCGTGTAGATTGCTGTAGTGTAGATATGCGGCCTAGATTGTGCAAGTTTCAGCTGTCTTCTGTGGTATTCGGAAGTGCTTGCTCCCTCCCCTTACACGACTGGTGGGGAGGGAGCTAGTTGCCTAGCAACCAATGTAGCATCCTTGCACCCTCCCTCAGGGTGCCGACTGGTTGAGAAGAGGAGGGGTAGATAGTTTCACTCCTACTGCTGCTGAGGCATCCCCTGCTCCATATTGCCCACCGTGAATACACTGCCCGATCGATAAACTCTCAGGTGATCGAGTGTGCATGGGACATTCAAAATTTGGGTTGCATCCTGTATCATATTATTTTCATTTTCAGAGGGTTTGAAAGTTTTGGGTCGGCTTGTAGTCAGTGTCGGATTACAATCAATTATTTACAGTATTTTGTGATGTTATATTCTTCATTTAAAAGAGTTGACGTGAAATATGTTTTAATGTAATATTTACAGTAATACTAATCAGTATTGGTTTTTTTTTTTAATTCCCATTTTAATTGTGTTTATTAGCTAAACTTTATTCACAGATAATTTACAGCTCTCATTATACTCCACATGAAGTCTAATAAGGTCAAAAGTTGTATTTTATTGATGTACATGTCAGAACCCTCATCTACTAAGATCCCGGATTTATGGACATTTTTTGACAGTCCCCTGAAAAACGACAGATAGGGAGTCCACTGTAGGTGTATGCAGTGTTGGCTAAATAAATATAAAATGTGTTAATAAAAATTGCATTCAGTTTTGTTCAAATACCATTGCAGTTAGTCTATAAAAACTAATAAAGCGTCATCTCTTAACNGATCGGCTTGTAGTCAGTGTTGGATTACAATCAATTATTTACAGTATTTTGTGATGTTATATTCTTCATTTAAAAGAGTTGACGTGAAATATGTTTTAATGTAATATTTACAGTAATACTAATCAGTATTGGTTTTTTTTTAAATTCCCATTTTAATTGTGTTTATTAGCTAAACTTTATTCACAGATAATTTACAGCTCTCATTATACTCCACATGAAGTCTAATAAGGTCAAAAGTTGTATTTTATTGATGTACATGTCAGAACCCTCATCTACTAAGATCCCGGATTTATGGACATTTTTTGACAGTCCCCTGAAAAACGACAGATAGGGAGTCCACTGTAGGTGTATGCAGTGTTGGCTAAATAAATATAAAATGTGTTAATAAAAATTGCATTCAGTTTTGTTTAAATACCATTGCAGTTAGTCTATAAAAACTAATAAAGCGTCATCTCTTAACATATGAATAGCAAACATTCTGCCAAGCAGCTCAGTCCATCACCGTGTCTGGCCACCTGCAAGGTCAGACAGAGACTAGGTGAATGTCATGTGCCAGCTGTGTCATGGATGCAGCATACTGTACAACCAGTTACTCACTGTTCAACTACAGTGATTTAAATACTATTTTTTTTTTTTAAATTTGAATTTGCCCTATTTAAGAGCGCTTGGAACCATTTTGGCTGAGTTTTCTTGCTGCCCAATATTCCTTGATGAGTTGTGACTGTCTTTGTTTTCTTTCCTCCGTGAAGGTGAAGTTGTTTTNGCAGTGTTGGCTAAATAAATATAAAATGTGTTAATAAAAATTGCATTCAGTTTTGTTCAAATACCATTGCAGTTAGTCTATAAAAACTAATAAAGCGTCATCTCTTAACATATGAATAGCAAACATTCTGCCAAGCAGCTCAGTCCATCACCGTGTCTGGCCACCTGCAAGGTCAGAGACTAGGTGAATGTCATGTGCCAGCTGTGTCATGGATGCAGCATACTGTACAACCAGTTACTCACTGTTCAACTACAGTGATTTAAATACTATATATTTTATAAAATACATTTTTACCACAAATTAAAGTACAGTAAAACCAAGACCTAATTTATTACAAACANTGATGAGTTGTGACTGTCTTTGTTTTCTTTCCTCCGTGAAGGTGAAGTTGTTTTTCCTTCTGATTTACTATATATTTTATAAAATACATTTTTACCACAAATTAAAGTACAGTAAAACCAAGACCTAATTTATTACAAACATTTGTAGTCCTTCAGTAATTTAACTCAAGAGTACAAGATGCCACAATAAAAATTAATTTTATGATTACAGAACAGGCTATTTGAAATATAGAGATGATTGTGTAAATTGGAGCAATTACCTTCCACAGCCCTTCATCTTGTAAGCTTTTGCNTTAAGCTGTTGCAGATGCATGTGGAAAGCACTAAGCATGTATAGTACAGTGATCTGCACTCTAGAAATAATGAAAAAAAAAAAAAAAAAAAAAAAGACAGTCTACAATGCTTGCAAAATCCCCTCCCTCCCTCTTATCGTTGTTGTATGTGAAAATCTTANTGTAAGCTTTTGCAGATGCATGTGGAAAGCACTAAGCATGTATAGTACAGTGGTCTGCACTCTAGAAATAATGGAAAAAAAAAAAGACAGTCTACAATGCTTGCAAAATCCCCTCCCTCCCTCTTATCGTTGTTGTATGTGAAAATCTTAAATGTGGAGTCGTCAAATTGGGCAGAATTAAAAGTAGATGTCACTAAATGGCTAGCAAACTTTTCCAGCATGGTGCACATGGTTTACTGCTCTACGTTAAACGCAGTGCTCTGTTTAAAGTTATTTTTTGGTGTCAATGAGAGGCTACACATATCCGTCTACATTAGAAAATGGACTTTCCTATTGCTGAAATCTACGCGGCACCCTGTTTAAACTTCNACGGTGCACATGGTTTACTGCTCTACGTTAAACACAGTGCTCTGTTTAAAGTTATTTTTTGGTGTCAATGAGAGGGCTACACATATCCGTCTACATTAGAAAATGGACTTTCCTATTGCTGAAATCTACGCGGCACCCTGTTTAAACTTCTTGTTTGGCATATTTAGTCATTATTTGTAAGCAACCTTCCTCCCTATTATTATCATTAATTTTGCATAATCAGTGTCACGTTTTGTTTATAACATGTGTTGATGTCCTCAGTTTATAATGTTTTAATAATTAAGAGTTTTACACATACACACAACTAACTGCAAGGAATTAATTTCAGAGAAAAAAAAAAATGGTATGAAAATATGTACTCGTAAAACTGTTTCTATTTGTAGAATTGCCTAAGAATTGGATTGAAAACAGTACCGTAACTACATTATTGTAACATAAGATAGCATGCAGATATCGTCAGAAAAAAAAGTAACACTGACCATTAAGAAATAAATGAGCTTTAACTCATGTCTTGACATAAAAACATCCAAGGTTGGATACACCCAGGAGAATTATAATAAAACCAGCATTAATTTACCTAATACAATTTTACAAACAACCCTATTCATCATAAACCATTAGGACCCTATTAACATTTAGGGTAAAATTCTAAATGAGGTGTTTAGACAAACTGTGAAGGCATTCTGTTAATAAATTCCCTTGTAAGTTTCAGAAGAATGGTACTGCATGTTCATGATCAGCAGCAATCAGCAGTGACATCACACCCCCTCATCAAAAATCCCTCCGCAGCGCAACGCAAGCAACACCTGCAATAGCAGTGGCAGCAGGACATCTGTCCTGACGTCACACGCAGCAATGTCATGAAGGTGCGCACATCCATTCCACAGCATCAGCACTACAGCTTAAAGCAGCTTGCAAGTCATGCGTAACGCTATACACAGGTAATCTGCAGTTTCCACATTTTACACACATCACTTACAACACACCCTGCAGGCAGCAAAAACCCTTATGTAACAAATTTTACTTTAAATTTTATGATAGCGAATATAACATAAATTTAAACTAAAATGAATTAATATTACTAATAGGAGGACTCCAAAATCAATGTTCGTCATTTATAATGTAAAATGAAAGAAAAAAAATTTAAACCAGTTTTAAGTTTCAAAATAATTCTAAATTAAAAACACATATTTCAATGCTTGCAATAGTAGATACCTTACATACAAAAAAATTGATTCTGAAAATTTTGCTACTTAATTAACACCTACAAATGAAACAATGAATTGTTTACACCTCTTTTATGAAATAGAGATGTCTCACTTATATTACTTTACTAGCTGTGTCCGCGGCTCCGCTCGCATGGACTACAGAATTATTGTTTAGGTTTTTTTTTGAGAGCGCGCTGGCGCCAAACTTTTTTCCGACTTGATTCACTATTATCGTTTGTAAATTTTTTGAAATATTTTCTTGCGATAGAAAGTAGCCAATATCACCTTTCAGCCCTCCAACTATCTCTGTGCAAAAAATCACGTCGCTCCGTTGCGACGTGAAAGAAGGACAAACAAACAAACAAACACACTTTCACATTTATAATATTAGCTAGGATTGTAAAGTAGCCATACAACAAAATATAGTCATTAAGAAGTAAATTAAAGACAATTCTTAATCCTGTACTTAAATTTTCATTTTAGAGAAATAAAATCTAACACATTTTATAGATACCATTCTCTTATCACCATTAACACATTTTAATTGTAAAATATTTANGAGAAATAAAATCTAACACATTTTATAGATACCATTCTCTTATCACCATTAACACATTTTAATTGTAAAATATTTACTGCTAACACTTGATTTTGCTATCTTTATATACTAGTGTTTATCGGAAGACAGTTAATAGCATTACATTACTTCAAGTATAATGTATTCACGGTAACTTNGAGAAATAAAATCTAACACATTTTATAGATACCATTCTCTTATCACCATTAACACATTTTAATTGTAAAATATTTAAAAAATTTACTGCTACACTTGATTTTGCTATTTTTATATACTAGTGTTTATCGGAAGACAGTTAATAGCATTACATTACTTCAAGTATAATGTATTCACGGTAACTTNTTTTATATACTAGTGTTTATCGGAAGACAGTTAATAGCATTACATTACTTCAAGTATAATGTATTCACGGTAACTTCAAGATTTTCTGAAGCCCTGCTAAAGATCTACTTTCAGGGACCCGATTATGTATCCTTCCGCAGTATGTAATCAAAACANGTAAGCAAACGCTACTGTGCTGCTATCTCTTACGCTTCACAAAAAGCTCTCGAAAATAATCGATTATCAGTTATTGGCCAAAATTCGATTCCTTTTCATTCTTTTAAAATATGTTTTTCTGTTAGGGATTGCGAAGGGAATTACGTAACGGAAATATTCAAATGCCTTTCTATATTTTGCACGTTTATTTGATAAAGTGCAGAAATAACAACGCTAATACTAAAATTACATCTTAACCTATAAGTAAAAAGAATGTGTTACGTTAGTTTTATAACCACAATTCAGCGTCTCCAATATCCAATATGGCGTGGTTATACTTCTGAAAAAAACGTGCCCAAACGGACAAGATGGAGTGTATGAGTCCGCTGGACAGACACTGAAATTTATTTAATTTCAATTAATAACAGTGAAATCTTTACCCATGAGTGCTACGTAAAAATGTAAATATATAGTTTAGCAATATTAACTTTACAATTACGGCATTAAATTTATACATATTAATATTTAACCTACGAACTATTTCTTTTCAGCTATAACCAACATGTCCCTTCAAAATCCGTTGTTAATTCGTACGGACTTTTAACAAATTATTATAATTTATTGAAAAAATATACTTAAAACTTAAAACAACCAATTTATATAGTGCTTCAGTGCTAAAAGCAAGACAAAACCTTTTTCCATATATATATTTTTATAACCAATTGAACATGTAACTCCTAGGGAGATTTTTCAAAGGTTCTTTTCAAAAGTATTGAAGATACTGTGAATGGATTATATCCTTTCCATTACCTTCTTACGTATTGAAATGTAGTATAAAAGCAGCTGCACCTTTCTTTTCTTTACACAAGTAATGAAAGTTTAAATTATTAATTAAATAACATTCTAGATTTCGATATCATCCTATCACTATACTACGACCATGACGTCATGTACCACTTCTAAATGTAATATTATGACATCACTTTTAACATTGTTCTAACATGTATTTATTTTTCAGGAATTGTATTTCATTTTGTAAAAAGAAATTAATGTAATGGTGGGAGGAGTAAGTTTTATCAATTTTTAATTATTTACAGTTTAAAATATTGTTTTCTAATTTAATTATGATTATTAATATGCTGTTTTATCATTCCCTACAAGAATTAATGCACCAAACAATTCACATCACGTAGTGCTTGCGACTCTCAACCTCAAGAAAGACTGACACATTTGCAAGCCACCTGCGGGGCATCTGCTGAACTAGCGTGAAAGACCCGCACAGCCCCTGTAAACACACAGCACAGCATTTGTACGGCCCTCTCAAGACCTCGCTGTTACGAGCTGCCCAAATCTCTTAATTTGTATGGCTCACCCTTGACACAGGACTGCAAGAAAGCAGCAAATGGCAGTTCCTTATACATTTTCTATACGAGTAACCCCTTTCAACAAATTTTACTGTAGCGAAGAGGGCTTCACCCCTATCTATATTCTTACTACCATACACTGAACAATGCAACTCCAAATTATCTTTCACAGTCCACACAGACTCTCGGGCGAGATGAGGGCATCTCGCTGGTTAACAATGGGGATGATTTTATGAACTGTGATCGAACCTTAGCTAGACAGACTGCTAGATCACACCTGCAAACATTAATCCAGGACGCAAGCAATGATTGCCAAAATACGTTGCAAAAGGCAAAAGCAGGAACCCCTTCCACTGGCCAGTAAACGGGGCTGAACATTTACACAACACGCCCAATGTAGGACAGTGTAACACTATGAGTGAGGTCTTTTGTCATTGAGGCATCAGACCAAGGAGACATCTGGAGATGGGTGNGTAGGACAGTGTAACACTATGAGTGAGGTCTTTTGTCATTGAGGCATCAGACCAAGGAGACATCTGGAGATGGGTGTGTCGAGCCATCGCTAACCGCTGCCTGTATCAGTCTAAGGAAACATGGACAAGATGGGGTCTCTCAAATTAGGTTTTGATAGGAAAGTGTCAATAATTAGAATTATCTAACATCCTGTTATTTCTTATAGCTCCCTCCTCATAGACCCAAGTAATGTTTGCAGTTAAATAGTTATTATAAATTTTTTATGTTCCATAAACCCATAAACCTCTCATTTTATACTGTTGTACTCTACCTACCTTATCATTTGCTATGCACGTTCAGTCCCTTTTAGATATGAATTAATTTGAGATTCAGTTTATAACACCTTGCAAGGTGGGGGACACATTCCAGGCAGCAACATAAAATGTTACCCCATCTCCACCAGCTGACCAATTAGTTTTAACAAAGACTTCTCCCGTTGCATTCCTATATATATATATATATCACACACACACACGCACGCACGCGCACGCACACACACACGCACACACACACACACACACACACACACACGTAGTAAATGCAGTGCTGAATAAGCATTTCAAAAGTAGGGAATTACAGCTACTATATTTTCTTGAGCCTTTACAGTTTGCCAAATGAAAAATGTGTGTTTTCCGCTATTATTATAAAACACATATATTTTTTTGCCTCTCTAAGAAATTATAAAATTGAAGTCCTGGCTAATGAGGTCCAAGATATTGAGAGTTCACTGTATTATACTTTGAGCAATCATATACATCAAGCAAACTAATAAGCTGCAATTTAACTTCATCATGCTAGAAATGACGACCATATTGTAGGCCCCTATTTTCTCCAAGGACATTTNAATAAGCTGCAATTTAACTTCATCATGCTAGAAATGACGACCATATTGTAGGCCCCTATTTTCTCCAAGGACATTTAAACGGGCACCTATACACATTGTTTCTTTAAGATACCCTACCCTTTCTCATGGAGGATGTGGGACTGGAAACGCATCTATCAATGTGGTTCCAGAATGATGGTTGCGCCGCACACTTTGTACGAGTAGAGTTAATGAAATGTTTCCAAATCGGTGGATAGGACAGGGTGGTCCAGTGAGGTGGCCAGCTCGATCCCCCGACTTAACAACATTGGANAATAAGCTGCAATTTAACTTCATCATGCTAGAAATGACGACCATATTGTAGGCCCCTATTTTCTCCAAGGACATTTGAACGGGCACCTATACGCATTGTTTCTTTAAGATACCCTACCCTTTCTCATGGAGGATGTGGGACTGGAAACGCATCTATCAATGTGGTTCCAGAATGATGGTTGCGCCGCACACTTTGTACGAGTAGAGTTAATGAAATGTTTCCAAATCGTTTCCAAATCGGTGGATAGGACAGGGTGGTCCAGTGAGGTGGCCAGCTCGATCCCCCGACTTAACAACATTGGANCGTTTCCAAATCGGTGGATAGGACAGGGTGGTCCAGTGAGGTGGCCAGCTCGATCCCCCGACTTAACAACATTGGACTTCTATCTTTGGGGTGCTGTGATAGTTGAAGTATATCAAAATACCCCAACAACAAAAGAAATCATGCAACAGCGTATTATGGAGGCGTGTGCGGCAATATCTGGGGAAACACTGCGATCTGTGCAACGCTCTCTAGTTCACCGTTTAGACAAGTGCCTCAAAGTAAATGGCGGACACTTTGAACATTTGCTCCAGTGACAATTATTCATTCTACTAAGATACGATGTAGAGCTTTATAATTGGTTATAATTTGTGCAATTTTTGGGTTCAGATTGACAGTAAAAACGTTACCTGTTTTTGAGAGCTTTGTGTCACTTGTATGCAGTATGTGTGAGGAATGCGAAACTAATTCTGGTATTCATTGTTGTACCTGTGCTTTCATTGTTTGCGCATGAAAACATGCTTCTTCAAATAAATTAACAACTATGTGTTAACATTAATATCATCTGACTCTGCAGCATTGTCTTTTTTTTCATACTGTGAGCCCCTGGTGTAGGTACATTCCTGTGCAAGGAGGTTTTTTATATTTTGTTTGGTATTCACAATTATTGCAATTACACAGTCAAATGAAACATGCCACATGTTTCGTACATACTCCACTGCTGGCTGTGCAACTTTGCACTGCCTCTGCAAATAAAGAATTTGGTTTGGGCAAGTGAAACCAATTCTGTTATACATAGCACACATTCCACTTAAAATAAATTACCCCTGTGTTGAAAATATTATTTCCAGACTTTGCTAGTTTCTAAAGATATTCTGATTATGTGCACCCGGGACATGTGTACACTTCTGTTCACAAATTTTTTAAATTTTTTTCTTGAAAATATGTAAGGTTGCAGCGTTAGGTGAAACAGCATGTGTGTATATATACATAGACACACACACACATCTTAAGTGGCTTTGACACTCTGTGAAATAGAGAAGTGTTATTGTAACTCAGTCATGCTGGCCTCTTATAAAACTTGTGTGTGTGAAAATAATATTAGCATATTCAAAACATTAAATATTACGTAGAAAAAAAACATTGTATGAGGGGTGTTAAAACAAATATATAAAGTTATAATAATAAAGATCTATTATATATCGTTAGTGCTTAAATTCACCATATATATTTATTAAATATTATTTGTCTTGTTTTGTTGCAGTTTCTTTCAGCCTTTTACTGCTCAATAGAATGGGCTACAATTGAAATAACCAAAACCATTTCCTTGGCCAAAGTCATAGCAATCACAGAAACCTTGTGCAATTCTCAAATAATATGTGCCATATTTAGTTTATTTTTCAGAAAAATTATGTTGCTTCAACTAAACAAGATTTCAGGTGCCCAGAAAAAAAAAATTAAAATACAAAGAGAGAACAATAAAGGTGCTCAACAGTGGGCAAAATTTCTGAGAGGAGAACCAGCAGATAGCTGTGCAGAGAACTGTCACAGACAAGGATATAGCCAACAGCATGAACTACATCAAATAAATGGCCCATCATCTGACAAAAATAAGAAGTCAACAGAAGATGAGTGTAATAACTTTGCAGCAGTCCATAATGGAGAAGGACAGAACCAACCAAATATAATGCCAGCAGTTACTGTTTTAATATTTGAGAAAATTTTCCCAGGCAACAGTAAAAAAACTACAAGGACATTGCAAAATGGCCACCCATGGAACCTGCTACAAAAGATTAGATCCTTGTTCAAGGACCTGTGAAAGGCAAAATAAGTGATGATGAATACCCCAGAAGTATAAATGGGCGTCACTTTTATAATGCACACTTTCAAAGAGTAATGCCAAACTGAGATATTTTTGGAAGACACTGGCTTGTATATTCTCAATCTACAAATAACGTTTATGTTTGTACTGTTGTTTGTTCGGCCAGAGCTTTCACTCTCCAACTTGAGCAAAGAAGGATTTGACTGAAACCACTTATCAAATAGTCTGAAAAGTCACGAAACATCTCCAGAGCATAGACATTCCATGGAAGATTGGTCAAAGGCCTCGATAAAACTAATGCAGTTCAGTGGAGTAGACAAGAAATTACAAAAACTTATTGAGGATGAAAAAGTACAGTGGACCAATGGCAGTTGTTTTCTTCTTAGCAGAGCACAACTTGCCATTCAAAGGGAGCTCGGACATGTTGTAAAAGTCTAACAATGGCAAATTAGGAGGTTTAATTCAACTCCTAGGAAAATTTCACTCTGTATTAATGGGACATATTCATCATATTGTGAATAGTGAGACCTGCATTCACTATTGACACAAAAACATTCAAAATGAGTTGATTGGCTTGCCTGAAGGAGTGGTCAGAAAGAAGATCTTATCAAAGATAAAAGTAGCCAAATACTTCTGTCATAGTGGACTGTACTGATGTGAGTCATGTTTAGCAATTATCATTGGCATTGCATTTTGTTGACACTCAAGACGATATCAATGTGCGAGAGTGTTTTATTGCTTACAGACAGGTGACTGACTCCTCGAGTGAAGTACTGACTGGCCTTTTCCTTGATGAGCTTGTAAAGCTCTATGACCTCGATGTGAACATCTGTCGGGGCAGGGATATGACAAGGGTACCAATATGGCAAAAATAAAGAATTGGAGTGCAAAAAAGAATAAAGCAATATCCACAAGTCGTTTTAATCCATGTGGCTGTCACAGCTTAAATTCAGTTGTTGCAGATGCTGTGAAAACATTAGTAAAATCTGCATAACCTGGTGGGAGAATAAAGTTTCCAGTCTTGCAGCTGTTCATTAACGATGGCTCTGTCAACTGCACCAGAACTGTTAGAGAAGTGCTCTGATTTTGTGAATGAGTACAGACATTCTGGTTACTCATCAGNCTGTCAACTGCACCAGAACTGTTAGAGAAGTGCTCTGATTTTGTGAATGAGTACAGACATTCTGGTTACTCATCAGGCCAAATAGCAGCAAGGGAAATAGCATGCCAGCTTGGGATTGAGCCAACTTTTGCAGCAGTTCAATGTCTGAGGAAAATCAGGTTGTTCGAATATGAGGCAGCAGATAAACCACCAACAGCTGCACAAGAACGGTTTAAGATGAATGATATCTATGCCATGGTAGGTATAGTTGGATCTGCTCTAATTACACACTTTGAACTACTCTCAAAATTGGTTGTTTTTTGTAGAACATGAAGAACCTTCCCGGAAATTCCAAACTGCAGAAGACTTGCATCAATNACTCAAAATTGGTTGTTTTTTGTAGAACATGAAGAACCTTCCCGGAAATTCCAAACTGCAGAAGACTTGCATCAATTTGGAAGTTAATCAAAGTGACAGTGATAAATGTGATGTTTCAGGACAAGAGTTAGTAGAAGAGCTTTCAGGTATTATAACATTTCTGAAGGACTCAGATGAGCTATTAAAAGTGCTTCAACTGATAAAAGAAAATAATTGGTAAGACATACTGTATTTCCTAACCTGTGGTCTACTCTTCAGATAAGATACTATTGAATATCACATTTACAGTGGCTAATGGTGAACGTAATTTAAATTAACTGAAACCTATCAGAACCTGTTTACGCTGTATTATGCTTGATGAAAGATAATGAAACCTGGCAATTTTGTCCAAGGAAAATTATATTACCCAGTCACTGTGTTACAGTGATATTATTAAAAAATTTGCTAGTGCTCTAAGGCAAGAAAGGTGTTCATCTAAAGAAAGTTTCGCGCAGGCAACACAGAAAGACATCCTGGAACTTGATGATCTGCTTCGGCATTCATAGCAAGAGCTATTTTTATATTAAATTGTTAATTTAATTTTTTAAGTATTTAATGTTGGTTACTCTTTATTTATTTATTTATACATACNCTGTCAACTGCACCAGAACTGTTAGAGAAGTGCTCTGATTTTGTGAATGAGTACAGACATTCTGGTTACTCATCAGACCAAATAGCAGCAAGGGAAATAGCATGCCAGCTTGGGATTGAGCCAACTTTTGCAGCAGTTCAATGTCTGAGGAAAATCAGGTTGTTCGAATATGAGGCAGCAGATGAACCACCAACAGCTGCAGAAGAACGGTTTAAGATGAATGATATCTATGCCATGGTATGTATAGTTGGATCTGCTCTAATTACACACTTTGAACTACACTCAAAATTGGTTGTTTTTTGTAGAACATGAAGAACCTTCCCGGAAATTCCAAACTGCAGAAGACTTGCATCAATTTGGAAGTTAATCAAAGTGACAGTGATAAATGTGATGTTTCAGGACAAGAGTTAGTAGAAGAGCTTTCAGGTATTATAACATTTCTGAAGGACTCAGATGAGCTATTAAAAGTGCTTCAACTGATAAAAGAAAATAATTGGTAAGACATACTGTATTTCCTAACCTGTGGTCTACTCTTCAGATAAGATACTATTGAATATCACATTTACAGTGGCTAATGGTGAACGTAATTTAAATTAACTGAAACCTATCAGAACCTGTTTACGCTGTATTATGCTTGATGAAAGATAATGAAACCTGGCAATTTTGTCCAAGGAAAATTATATTACCCAGTCACTGTGTTACAGTGATATTATTAAAAAATTTGCTAGTGCTCTAAGGCAAGAAAGGTGTTCATCTAAAGAAAGTTTCGCGCAGGCAACACAGAAAGACATCCTGGAACTTGATGATCTGCTTCGGCATTCATAGCAAGAGCTATTTTTATATTAAATTGTTAATTTAATTTTTTAAGTATTTAATGTTGGTTACTCTTTATTTATTTATTTATACATACTGTATTCCATTTGTGCAAAAATTTGCATTCAATATATATCTGTGAACAATCATAAGCAGTTAAATATCACTTGCCATACAACTTTTCTAAATGCAAGACAAGAGCATTATATTTTCATTCTTCCACATGCCCAATTTATTAGGGCAAAGAAAGGGGGTGCTATTGTAAGACTTTGCACCACCCTGAGCCAGCCCTGGCAGGATTTAAGGTGGATAGGTCTTTTTCCAGCGGGAATTCATGGGAATCATANTTTTTATATTAAATTGTTAATTTAATTTTTTAAGTATTTAATGTTGGTTACTCTTTATTTATTTATTTATACATACAGTATTCCATTTGTGCAAAAATTTGCATTCAATATATATCTGTGAACAATCATAAGCAGTTAAATATCACTTGCCATACAACTTTTCTAAATGCAAGACAAGAGCATTATATTTTAATTCTTCCACATGCCCAATTTATTAGGGCAAAGAAAGGGGGTGCTATTGTAAGACTTAGCACCACCCTGAGCCAGCCCTGGCAGGATTTAAGGTGGATAGGTCTTTTTCCAGCGGGAATTCATGGGAATCATANAGCACCACCCTGAGCCAGCCCTGGCAGGATTTAAGGTGGATAGGTCTTTTTCCAGCGGGAATTCATGGGAATCATATACACAGCGCTTGAAACAGTGTTTTGTTGCAAATGACATTGGTGACAAGGACGAAGACCAAGTGAAACAGCAAGGAATACTGATATTGTCTTTAGGCACAGAGTAATGTGAAGTTTTGTGGAATCTCTGTGAGCCGAAGAAACCACAGGACTTGAATTACAAGGAACTTTTAAAGTTGTTAAGTGAGCATTATTCCCCCAATTTTCACAAGTGTGTGCAACAAGATAATGAAACTGTGCCTGACTTTGTGGTGGGGTTAGACAAATTAACTCAATATTGTAATTTTGAAATTTTTTTAGATCCAGCCATATGCAACCAGTAAAGGACAAGAATATAATGCAAAAGTTTTACCTAAAGCCAGAGGATTCTCCTCTGAAAAGGCAGTAGTTCTTGCAATGGCGTACAAAGCAGCAGTTGATCATGCATCCCATGGTGTGTCAGATATAAAGCTTAGTGAAGTACCATGTCAATTTCTCTTAGAAACGGAGGCAGTAAATGTGGTTAAGGTGCATTGCAGGAAAATAGTAGCTAACAAAAGGGGCAAGAGTGTAAGTTCGAGCGGTAGAAATGCAATAACTATAAATAGTTAGGACATTTGAAATGCATGTGTCCTAACCTAGGGTCTTCAAAAAATGGAGGCAAGAGCATATAATTATGTCATGCATGAAAGTTCAGAACATGTACCTGAAAATACAGGGGAACCTAGCAGCATCTTGAATAGATGGGAAAGTGAATTTGCATTATTGTTTTGTATAGCTTTAGAGGTAAAACCAAAACCATGAATAATCCCAGTTTCAGTTGGGGAAGTACATTTAGAAATGAAAGTCAATAGTGGAGCTGCTATATTTGCGATATAAGAGAACATGTTTAAGCATTTGTTTACAACATATCCCTTGTAATCAACGAGAACTAATTTCAAATTTATCAATGAGATATGAACTCTGGTATGTTAAGGGTGCTGGTGAGGGTAATAGGATAGCTTAAGACCACAGAGTTGGATATATCTGTAGTACCCAACGGTGGCCCCCCATTGCTACGAAGGGGCTGGTATGATGCCTTATGGTTACCTCAGCCATGCCTTCAACATGTTGACATAACTTTGGGTGCAGAAAACTGGGAGGTGCTTAACAGCTTGGTAAAGAGATACTCTTTGGTTTTTGATAAGGGTTTGGGAACCTTTTCTGAGGATTGAAGGGGAGGACGAGGGGGAGGTCTCCTTACTTCTGAAGGAAAGTTCTACTCCTGTATTGTTACCTGCCAGGACTCTTGCATTTGCATTAAAAAGCAAAGTGGATATGGAATTGGATAGACTGCTGAGACTGCACATCCTACAAGCAATAGCATTTAGGCTACACCAATAGTACCAGCAGCAAAGAATTATGGTAGCATGCATATAAGTGCAGATTTCAAGATTACAGTAAATCCTAGGTTAGTTGCAGAGTATTACCCATTACCATGGGTGGAAGAACTATTCTCCAAATTAAAAGATGGCAAGGAGTTTTCTATGATAAATTTATCCCAGGTGTTCCAGCAGCTGCAGTTGGGCAAGATATCTCAAGAGCTGTGCACCATTAATATCCATTGAGGTCCTTTCAGATACAGCCAACTACCATTCACAATTGTGTCCTGCCCTACTACATTTCAGCAAACAATGGAGCAGATCCTTCAGGGCTTAGGAGTGGTTTTCTTTCAAGATGTTGTTTTAGTCACCATGCTGTCGTGAGAGCAGCACTGGAAGAATCTGGACAAGGTTTTGCAACATCTACATGAAAAGGACTACAGATAAATATAAAAAAGAGCAAATTCTTTCAATCTTCAATAACATTTTTGGACCACACAACTGACAAAGAGGGTTTAAATACACGCAGAGACAAGGTAAGGGTGGTTGTGGATGTGATAATTCCAAGTGATGTCAAGCAGTTGCATGCATGCCCAACCTGTCTATAGTCCTGTCACCACTTCAGAGTATTTTGAAAAAGTGTTGTTGCTGGCACTGGTCTGATTATTTCATCCAAAGTGCTTGCCTATTATGACCCTGAATTGCCCATCAACCTTGTTTGCAATATATCCCCATATGGCTTTGATGCTGTGATAAGCCATGTGTATCCCGATGGGTTAGAGAGGCCAACTGCTTTTGGTTTCTGTACACTATCAGAAGATGAGAAGAAATATTCTCAGTTAGACAGGAATGCCTTGGCTATTATTTTTGGTAGTCATCGTGGTATCCCTTGATTAGCTGCAAACAGATTACAGAGATGGGCCATTTTGCTGCAACAATTTGATTATTAAGTGCAGTATGTGAAGGGCACTGAGCAGTCAAATACTGATGGGCTTTCCAGACTGCCACTGCACCATGTCGAGATTTCAGAACAGTTTTTGTATTTGCACGTGGGAGTCCCTGAGTTCTTGCCAGTCACTGCACAAGTCATTAGAATTGCTATTGAATATGAGCAAGTTTTGAGTAAGGTGGTGTTTGTTAGAGATGGATGGCTAGTGTAAATTGAATAAAGCAAGAAGACATGAATTGATGCTAGAGCAGGGAGTTCTGAAGGGGATAAAGAGAGGTGGTGCTATCATTTTTACAAACAAGTGTGTTACAGGGATTGCATTTTAGCCATTTCAATGTTTGTAAAATAAATACCTGGCCTGGTCACATGTACGGTGGCCAAAGCTGAATGAGACATTGAATCATGCTTCAAGAAGTCCATGTCAGATAAGTCTATTCTCTTTCTGTGGGTATGGCCTAGCAAGCCATGGCAACGACTGCATGTGGATACTGCAGGTCCCTTTCTGGGAAGAACTTCCTTGTTTTGGTGATAGCCACTTAAAATGGCCTGAGGTGTGCAAACTCCCAAGCACTAATAGTGCAGCTACTATAAATAATTGATGTGGGTGGTTTGCAGGGTACTGTCAGAACAGTTAGTGTCACATAACGGAATTCAGTTTTCTTCTGAAGAATACCGCAATTCTAGTCACCAGGATGCCATATGGCACACATTCGCACCACCATACGTTCTGACAAAAAATGGTCAAGCCAAAAACATGGTTAAGACTTTCAAAGGCAAGATAAAAACTCTTCTCAACTCATATGTGTTGTTAGACATAGTACTTCTTCTTTTCCTCCTGAGCTATCAGATATCACCGTATGCAGATACAAGAGAGTGTCCCAGCAGCTTGATGTTTGACAGGGTGGTGCAAAATCGACTCTCTCTGGTTACACCTTCAGTATCCAACAAGGTTGCTAACCACCAACTACCTCCTGTTTCTTCACCTTGATGTAGCAATGAAAGCTTTGCAGTTGGCAGTGCTGTGGCCTTCACAGTTTATACCCATAGAGAGAACAAGTAGGACCGAGGTGGTGCTGTGGACAGACTTGGGCCACTCACCTTAAGGGTGCAAGGTACAGGAGGAGGTACCTTCCATTGTCATCTTGATCAACTTAGATCTGTTTCTCCATCACAGACAAGAGAGGCTGCTGCTAACCAGTGCTGTGTGGAATGCAAGAGGGGAAAAAGTTGTCCCATAGAAGAGGTTATCACAAGTGGCAGCGTCAAAAATGTGAAGTGTGTTAATGACTGTGACATTGACAGTTGTGGGGAACTCAGCGCAGAGGTTTCAGGAAGCTGCGATGAATCTCAAAAAAGCAGTGCTGGGACCGAGCAGTTCAAGAGTTTCCCTGTTGAGGCATCTACAGTCTGTAATAGTTATGTTGAGGGTCATAAGTACTAAAAGAAAAACAGGGGAAAGAAATGATTGATGCATAGTGTTAAATGCAAAGGGTTATACTTTATGCTGTTTGTACTGTTTTTGTTGTATAAAGAGATTGTCCAGTTGGCTGCATAGCCAACACACAGTAGTTGCAATGGAGAGGCAGGCTACATGGTATTGTTTTGTAAATGTGATAAATATACAAGAATGAAATACAACACCAAATAAAAGTACCAGCATGACTGCTAGGCCCAGTAATAAGTATCTGTGGTGATAGTTTACAACCAAGATTCATGTGTATATACACTCATTAACATAGCCAAATCCCATCCGATTCTCTACCGTGGGGAAAGAGTAACAGAAACCCCGAAAAATATCNAACATGACTGCTAGGCCCAGTAATAAGAATGTGTGGTGATAGTTTACAACCAAGATTCATGTGTATGTACACTCATTAACATAGCCAAATCCCATCCGATTCTCTACTGTGGGGAAAGAGTAACAGAAACCCCGAAAAATATCTGAAACACACTTGCTTCCATATATCTATCTCTTTCTACTCTACCCTCCTTTTGTTTCCCACGGTTATGGTGATGAGCATAACATAGAAAATCTGGTTACATGTAAACTGGAGACTTCTCTGAACTGCTGTTGTTAGTTTTTCTATAGCTTTGACACAAGTAGGGTGCGCAGGCTTGTAATAAGCTATAGTATGCATGCAGTGTTTCATATTAAAACATAGTTATAATACATTTAAAACAGTACTGCACTAAGTTAAAATAAACTTTTTCATAACAGTAACATGTCAGATACAAAATAAATAAAACTGTGCACAATGAAGGGAGGAAAATTGTAATAAATGTGGTAAGTTTTTGTGACAAAGAAAAGGAAGGGTATTAACAATTCCAAGTAGGTGTGCAAGAAAATGAGCTGTGGTTGCAACAGGGAAATCTAAAAGTTAAAAAATAAAATAAGAAACAAAAACCAAACTTGACACCCAGCAAAAAGAGGAGGCCATTAAATAGGAAGACTGAGTTGGGTTCATTTGACTCTGAAGCATTGAGAACTGTTTAGTAACTGCACACTGTAAAAACTCAGTACCTAAACTTGAGAAGTTTTGTGGTGATGTTTGTAGGAACAAGTAAATTTCTATGGCAGTAAGGAAGAACAGAAAATTCCTGACAAGGATTGCATTTTGGTTGAAGAAATGTAAAGAAAGGAGACATTACGTTATGAAAAGAAATTATATAGTGCCATATCATGCATAGTACATGAGAACAATGTTCAAAAATAATCTTGGAAACGAACAGCTTCCCATTGTTTATTTTGATGAAACATGAATTCAAGCCAACAACACTGTCAATTGGGTGTTGGCAACAAGAGGTTCCTGGTATATATAAAAATGAATGAGCATAACAAAGGTGGGTTATAGTACATGCTGGAAACAAGGAACGTTTTACTGGTGGGATGATATTAATTGTTAAGGTCAAAATAAAATCTGGCAACTAACACAATGAAATGAATGGTGTGAATGGCAGCATATCCTTTCTCTACCAAAAAATGCAGGGTTGTTCATGAAAATGCACAGCATAACTCTGTTTAAGAAAACACACCACCCCGTCATCATCAACTGAGAAATCTACAAACCCAAAACAACAAATTGTCAATAAATGGGGAGAGGGGGGGAAGTGAATAACAGAGTGACACTGCATCACATTCCTGAAATATATTGCATAAACATTCTTTGCGTATGTGGCAACAAAGTTTAAGATGCCGCCACACCTCTGTGAAGTCAATCCCATAAAGTACATTTGGAGTTTAGTGAAATCACAAACTTAGTGATACAAAGTATCAGTAAAGAAGACTGGATAAAGTAGTATAAATATGTAAAGACACTTCAGAAGATACTGGGAAAATGAACAACACTATAGCCAGCATCATTGTCAACTTGCATAATAGTGACAATGATAGTAACAGTGGCAGTAGCAGTACCAGTTATAGTAGCAGTAAAAAAGAAATGCCAAACAATGATGGAAGCATCAGCAGAATTGAAGAAATCATGGAAAGTATTATAAAATGTGTTATCATTAAGCATTTATTTACATCTGTGTAAGTTCACGTTGGTACTCTGTTATCTTTCTGCCCTGCATGGCTAAAGAGAACAAAAAAATAGCACACTTAATGTGACAGCAGCACTCTTTTTGTGCGTATTGTAACGGTTGGGTCCCAGTGTGAAATTGCTAACCAAGCATTTACCTAAGAAAGCCGCCACAGAGTTAATTAACACCAAGCCAGAGTGATCGCAGCAATCGAGGGAGAATGAACCGCACGACGCTCTGCAACAGTGGATCCGCTGAGCTAGTGCTGATCTAAGAGCATTTTACCGTCAACCCGGAGGAGTCCGCCGCTGACGCACAAGGGGAACCAATCAAATCACACTACGTCAATAGTCACGTGGTGGGGCGAGAAGTGTGATATAGACGTCTGCGACCGAGAGAGGTCGTCGTCTCCTACGAACTTCAGCCGAGGCACCAGCCGTTCCTGGGGGCAGCATCCGTCAGCGGTTCCGGGTGCAAGGCTAGGGTGAGTTCCTTCCTTTATATGTGATCCTCCTTCTTAACTAACAACCTTCCTTAAGTCCTTCCCTCTCACTTCCGTTGGACTTAACTTCAATTGAATATCATTGTATACTCTTATAATTGTAGATCAAATAAAGACTTTATTAATCATTTCTACAATCCTTTTAATTATCTGAGCTTGTCCAGTTTTCCTTAATCTTAACCTTTCCTAAGAGTGTTATGAGGCACCAAGGCTCATAACAAATGGTGGAGGCACCTTCTGAGCCCTACCAATCGACTAGCAAGCGAGCAAAACCCATCTCCTACATCCCCCGCNAACCCTCTTCGGATCACTCATTTATTAACATTTTCTGCAGTATACTTCCTGCACTAACAATTACCTGGCTTTATTTATTGCATGTGCTTGGTGATAAATTGCTTATTCTGCTTGAGTATAAAATTATGGAATTGTATGTCTCGCATAACCTATGGAACATGGTCACACACAATTCAATGGCTAATTCTCCAAAACAGCAATCTCCATTAAGGTATGCTACACTAAATAGCGTTGGGCCCCACGTCCGGCGCCAAATTAAAATGACGCTACGCCACTGTGGAAGACAGGGTGGCGCATAGGGTCGTTTTACTTCCTCCCGGCATATACTATAATATGCCTTGAAGGTTAAGGGTATTGCAATGAGGTAGTCTTTTGACGTTTCCCTTAACTGGATAATTATATTGTCTCGAGTTTGAACAAAAAAACACATACAGTAACACTTCCGAGGTGTGGTATTCTAATTTGGCTTTTCGTATTAACTGGGCGACTTCGTGGTGGAGTAGGGCTTCTCTGGGCAGCGACTTTTATACTTAACTCTGTGGTGGGTGTTGGTAGGCTCTCATCTGGGGATGAGCTCCGGCGAAGTGGTAGGCCTTGGAAAAAGGCCCGCACTCGGTGTCGTCTCCCTGGACTGCGGTTCGGACTCGTGCTCACGTCTTCTCGCAATTCCTTGGTGCAACTCTTCCCTTGGCGTGGTGATAATGAACTGTCCGACTGATGGACGGGGCTGGGAGTCCGATCTCCCGGCCTACTCTCCGCGCGGTACTCTAGGACTGACTGATCTCCCGTACTAACGTCTCTGGGCGGTAATAATCAACTGACCCTGACTAACCTCTCAGCTTGGCAATAATCAACTGTCTCCCTCTTCTCTTGAAAAGGGGTTTATATGGTCGCCCACGTCCCCCCTTAAGTGTCGGCACGTGTCTCTATTATTGGGGGAGGGGGTGAGGTGGTGGAAAGCAGAACAATGCCTTTCAAAACACGTGCCCTGGTTCCTGAAGGTTGGGGGGGGGTGGCACTTTGCTCCTAGCTTGCTCTGTCAGCCATTTCTCGGTGCGTGTTTTCTGAATTTAGGCGAACTGCGTTTCTCTCTCGTGAAACCTCTGCGCTCAACAGATCTCACGGGCTTGCTAGAGACGTAGGGGGGTGGGTGAAGGGAGCAGCAGGACATGTGTAACTGCAATCCGCCACCTGCCTTGTGACACGTGTCGACTGGGAGGTGCTCGCAAAGGGGGTCAGCGAGGCTTCTATTCCAAAAGACGTCACATGTCACCATTAACAAGAATTTTGACATTGTAACAGCTAATCCGGGAGAGAAAACGCACACAAACATGGCGGAAATACCAAAATTTGACTTAGTAATCCAACAGCCCGTTCCGGTGGACAAATTTCATGGTAGTCAAGAAGAAGACATTTCGGAATTCTTAAAGCAATTTGAAATAGGGACGGAAATCAACCCGTGGGACGAGGAAACGAAAATTAAAAGGCTACCAATATATCTAGTAGGCGCACCTAAAAGGGTGTATTAAAACATTTTAAATAAAATTGAGCCACATTTACTCACATGGGAAGATGTTACGCATGACCTTATTAATATGTTTGCCACTGACGAAACCATTGCTAAATATAAGACAATTGTACAGGAAGCGACAGGAGCCTAATGGATCCGCAACCATACATGTACAAGAAATTATTTTTCTAGCAAATAAGGTTAAACACAACATGCCAGATGCGGAAATCATAGAAATTCTCTGGAATTCGTTAGCGCAGACAGTAGTAGACAAACTTATAGTCATGAAGAATAACACACTAGCAGAAATGGAAAATAATATCAGACATATTAAAGCCGGCATTTACAAGTATAAACAAAATCTACAACAACATTCACACAATTCAACCACTTTCATGGAAGAACAGATTAAAAAACTCAAAGAGGAAATTGGTAAACTATCAGTGTCCCGCGCTAACACAAAGGTAGATGAAAAACACTGAAACCGACAAGCGGTTAACACCGGAAGGTTCGAAAGGACAACAAATTTCAGGCAAAACAGAAACTTTCACACATACAGAACACCCGCAATGGACACACCTCCAATATTTCAAGTGCCACCATACCCATTCCACAGTCTAGCAACACCATACCCATACTTTATCCCACAACCGCCAATGCATAGACAATATCCCATGTCTCACGGACAAACATTTAGAAATTCACAAAAACGGGCAGTACAGGATGTAGTTATGCCCCATACACCCTGCACGCTTGAACCCACACAGGAGGAACAGAAAAGAAACACGTATGCACTCATGGCCAGCAAATATCGTACACCTAGTACAAATTGCTACTCTGTCAGACCACAACATACGCCTCACATACCGACGCCGGCAGATGACAGATATGAAAGAAAATATCACAAAACCACACAACCGTGTAGAATTCAATTTGGAACACGGAATAATTTCCGACAACATAAAAGCCACAGAACAGAGCAGGACAAACATGTATTTAACAAAGCAAGGAATACATACAAAACAAATCGTAAAGTAACACAACATCCTACTCAGAATATAGAAAATAGGGCATTCAAAAATAGTAGCCTAAGGTACTAACAGCAAACACACGAAAAAGAACAAGGTAAAAAGATAGTGCACAAAGAAACAGCAATAAAATACGGGCCACAAAAAGAATTTGCACATACATGCACACTATGTTTATATGAGGGACATAATTTTTAAACATGACCAATGTTTCCCAATAAAAATATAGAGTTGCAAACAGATGTTTCCCATAGGTTCAAAAGTTTTCAACGGAAACACACGGTAACCAAATTGAACAGCTCACGCAATGTCTGTGTGAAGAGATACGAAACACACCGATTTTTTAGCGAACAGAAGATGCAGAAATTAGGTGTAAAAGAAATAAACAAAGTAAAACAAAAGGGGTACTACAAGGAGAAAGAAAAAATACCTATAGAAATAATGAGAATTGCAGATAATATTGTCAACACACCGAAAATTATCATACACACAAAAGACAGCACCCTTTTAACTTTAATTGATACAGGATGTTCAAAGTCATGCATAGCCGCAACCATGGTAGGGAGTAACCAATTGAAATCAATCACTCAACCTCTTAAAATAGTGGCAGCGACGGAAGAATTACCATCACCTCAACGCTGCGTCAGTCTAAAATTCCACATTGAAGGATACACATACACGCATGAGTTTATAGTAATTGAAAACCTTAAAGCCGACGCAATAATAGGGTGCGATTTCATTAGGAAATACCGTCTAATACCAGATTCGTATGCAAAGGTAGCGACACTAAGCCATATGCATGATAAAATCATTACAGTACCATTTATTGATCTAGATGACAATAATGGTGTTTTCCTTCTGAAGACAATACGGCACATGAAAGATTTAGAACCTGAAGAACAACTTCCATTTCAAAATATAAACCCAGCTTTACACCCAGATAGAAAATAAAAAATTAAAACTCTATTGCAGAAGTATAAAGACAGATTCGCGTTTTACATTACGGATTTAACGGAAACCAGACAATATACAATAAAAATTGATTTAACAACAGACAAACCCATTCATTGCAAACCGTATAGGATAGCTCCAATACGGAGCGATGCCACTAAACAACAAATTCAGGATATGCTGGACGCAAATATAATACAGAAGTCAACCAGTCCTTATGCAGCTCCATTTAGTAGTACCAAAGAAGGACGGGACCATAAGAATGGTAACAGATTTCAGACGGCTTAATAATTTCATACCAGATCAAAATTACCCATTGCCAAGGATGGAAGACATTTTGCAAATATTACAAAACACAAAGTACATTACTAGTTTAGATATGTTTTCAGGATTTTATGCTATCCCCATCGAACCAGAAGACAGATATAAGTTGGCATTTGCTATAGATCAAATCGGTTAATTGCAATATCGTAGATTGCCAATGGGATTAAAAAGCAGCCCAAAGTTTTTCCAGGAATTTGTAGATACACTATTAGATGATCTCAGATGGCAGTCAGTAATATGTTACGCGGATGATATATTTGTAATAGGGAATGATTTTGATGACGTCAGAAATCTTGAAAAATTACTTGTACGCATGAGATAATTTGGAGTAAAATTGAATCCAAAAAAATGTACATTTGCATCCCAAGAATTAAAAATATTAGGGCACAAACTTACACCACAAGGTCTTACACCTTATCCAGAGAAAATTAAAGTAATCATTGATACACCACCGCCCATACACATAAAACAATTACAATCTTTTCTGGAACTCACATCTTACTTAAGAAAATTTATTAGGGATTACTCGAAAATTGCGCAGCCACTAACAGAGTTAACCAAAAAGGAAACACAATTCTACTGGCATATTCAACAACAATCAGCGTTTTTGCAATTAAAGGAAGCTATAACTTCCGCTCCCATAATAGCACCTTTTATAGATGACCGAAATACAATTTTAGTTTGTGATGCGTCAAAAACAGCTATTGGCGGAGTATTAGTACAGGAAGACCAACAAGGTCACAGGTTTAATATAGCTTACGCATCCAAATCTCTGGCATAAAATGAAAAGAATTGCTTGACGACAGAACGAGAACTAGAAGTGGTTAAATATTTTTGTACCTACTTTCGGCAGTATTTATACGGACACAAATTTATTGTTGAAACAGATCACGCGTCGCTTACAACAATCGTATCCAGAAATTTGCAACAGCACTCAACGATTTTTGGTTTAAAACAAAAATTGTTTAAGGCAAAAATAATATAATAGCTGATTACTTATCACGCGTGCCGAACACAGAAAACCAAAACACATACCAGAAAGAAATAAATAACAAAAGTTATACCTTATTTCATGTCCCTCCACACGTGGATAATATCTTTGAAGCACTATCAATAGTGATATTTTATAACAAAGAAAAAACCGAAGAGGTCAAGCGTACAATAATTAAATTTATCTCCCAAAATTGGGAAGAATATGAAAATACTTTCCTAAGTGTGTTATGAGACACCAAGGCTCATAACAGTATGGGCCAGAGTTTCTGTTTTGTGACACAGTACCTCCCTTCCATTTTCATTCTCTGATCACAGATGTTTTCCTCTTAGAGGTATCTCACTCTCTCCCTTCAGCCACTGAATGATAGTGTGGCAGTTAACTGCTTGCTAGGAAAACTTCATGCTTTGCATTAATTGATAGAAGTTAAACAATTTTTTATCTGATATCAGAAGGCTTCAAACGTCTACTTGGGCTGAGCTTGATCACAATACATCACACATATAGACAACCTAAAAAAACTATCACAAACTTCGTACCTATTTTTTTTTTTATCTTTGTGGACACTTAAAAATAACTGTGCAACAGATATACAGTGAAAACAGTTATGAACAAAAAAACATAGCTAAACAACAATTTGGTGAGTACAGATGAGTTTATTGAAAAACATGTTCACAAATAACAACTTTATATTAAAATAATATTGAAGTGGAACTTACAATATAACATTTTTAAGTTGCAACTGTGCAGTGGTTACTAATACAACACAACATATTTAATGAATTTACCTGCTTTCAACTGTCTTGGATGCTGGGCATATTTCAAAGTAATAATATTTAATATCGCATGCTGTGTCCATGATACCAAACATAATGCCATTTGGATTACAAGTGGCTGACTTGGAACTTCCCACTGGCTTATTAAGCTGACAGAATCCTTCTCTGAAAATACCACAAGCAAGATTAAGAAAATTATATACACAACACTGAACAGCATGAGCCAATTTGGTGTATACACTAGAGAGGAAGAAGAGGAGAGTAAAATAAAAAAGTTCTAGCATATTCCAAGACAAACTATTCTACAATTAACTTCTTGCTGAACACTCCCAGCAAGAAATTTATGAAAACTATTCAGGAAACTTTTATTTAGAAACTACTAATATGAACATAAAGTCACAAGCAAAACTTTATTTTTAATGCAAGTATGGAAGTAGTATGGTTTAGTATGTCCGGGGACCACGACTGCCGGCTGAGGTGTCGACGTCATATTGAATAAGGTTGCCGCCACCATCTTGGATGATGTCATCACTGCCATTTTGTCCACTATTTTGTTTCTGCCATCCACCATCTTGTCCGTCATCTTATTTCTGCCATTCAACATATTGTCCGCCATCTTGGTTCCACTTGACTTTTGTTTATATCGGCTGTTGCTAGGGGCGAACCACTCGCCCGACCACCATATTTGTTTATGGAGTTGGCAGCTAGTGTGTGCTGGTTGTGTTTCTAGAGTTTGTCGCTAGGGGTGCAAAAACATCATATTGGTTCTGGTGTTGGCTGCTAGAGGTGCTGCTAGTATAAGGTTGATGTTCCCATTTATTGTATTTATGAACCTTGCCCTTATAGACACTATTTTCAAATTTTATATCTTAAAATATCCTGTGGAGGTGGTCGGTTTCGATCCAGCCCTCCTTGCCATGGAAAATTGTACCTATACCTTATACCACTCAGCTATCGAGACAGGTAGGAATTTTATCTTTAAGTTTAATTGCAATGGTGAGTTCATGTTATGATACAGTAGAACACCCCACAACCGGAATCGTCTGGGGAAGGGCTATTCCGGTTGAGGGAAAATTCCGGTTATGGGAAATGAGGGTGGGATGGTGTGAAAAATAACACATTTTTAGTCTGAACTCGTGTATATGTGGCTAATAATTTTAACTTAAGAAATCGATGAGTGTAAATTATTAGTTTTGTCCATTTTAAAAAAACACTATGAAGTGNCAATGACCTTCATTCTCAACCTTCTAGCAGGGGTTCTTATCTCTTCGTGCTTGTGTCTGCATAAGCGAGATCTCGATATCATGTTACTGTTTATGTTGACCTGCATCTGATAAAACTTCTCGAAATATAGTGTTTCAGCGTGTATAGGCCGCACATTTTTACAAAAAAAAAATTATAAAAAGTGGGGTGCTGGTAATTTATGAGATATTTGCATAACATTTTTTTCCCCCCTAAACCATGTTCAGAAATTTGTCAACGAACAATACGCCTAATGTTTTAACTTAGTTTCTAAGGAAGTCAAAAAAATAATAATAAATTAATAGCTCATCACGTGTGTTTAAACGTGTATGGGTCGCAGCTTACTTTATTTAGCCTGCCTGTCTTTGACTGTTCTACTTTGTATCACCTCTAGCCGACATTCTGGTGGCGCACTTCTTTTCTCTTTCACCCTCTAGCTTGGTGTCCTTCCTTTCCACCACCACCCCGATCCCTCTGTCCCAAAAAACAACAGTCATCCAGCACCAAGCAGGCTTGCTCAGTCCCTTTCTTTTCTTTCTCCCTCCTTCCACCTCTTTTTTGTTTGTCACGCTCTCTCTCTCTCTCTGGGTGAATGAGTCGGCCAGCAGCAGCTGTGTGTGTGTGACACCGCACGCACACATGCACCATACATTACCTACCCGGCAACAGCCGGCCGAACTGGCAGGCTATGCACGGCGCACGTGTTCTGCAATTTAAACGCAGTGTTAAAGCATTTTGACATGCGGAATACTGCGCTGTTACTACTTTTCAGCAGGCGGAGGCCAAGCGGCACAGCAACAATAACATTGAATGGCAAATTTATTAGTTTGACGTTGCCATAGTTTGCTGTTGCCGCACTAGCACGATGAGGCCCGGCAATATTTACGGGAATACAAAAATTCAGTGCGGCCTATACTTGAAATATTAATTATCCCTAATTTTTCATCAAAAACTTCTGGTGCGGTCTATACATACTAAAATACGGTACATGTACACTAACTCGTTAGAACACTAAATTCTGAAAGTCGCACCACTAAAACTAACGGCATGTGTCGCACATTGCCATTAGTCACTGGCACTTGTGTCATTATGCAGCATAGCTATAGCTGTGCCACTTGGGCCGACTGTCTCTTCATCGTTCTAGTCTGGTGTGAGCAACGAAAGAGCTCTTGTGAGCGCGGGAAATTTATGGCACAACTTTGCGACGTTTGAATTTTTTTTGGAAAATTAGTTCCGGATAAGGGGAGTTCCGTTCGAGGGAATTCCGGTTAAGGGGTGCTCTACTGTATTGTGATTGGACTGTGTACATTGCCAACCATGAGACTAAATAAAAATCGCACACACACACAGAACTCAGCAAGACAAAAACTAAAAAAACCTTTTAAAAACACCACAAACGGATCATTGGGAAAGCTGTTTCCTTTTCTATAGGAAATAAATATTTATATAATTAAAATAACAGAATGACAGATGAACAACTTATTATTACAAAACAGGACAGACAACAAAAGCAAACCAAAAGAAAAGACAACACTATGACGAAAACGAGAACACACAAGTGAACAAAACCGTGCAAAAAAACAATATCAGTGGACACAGTTGAACAATAAAAAATTAAAAACACACAAAAAAAAAGAAAACTGGAAAGAAACACAAGTATTCCTTGTCAGATTATAAAACCAATACACTTCTAACAACACAGGAACCATAAAACTAACTAGCCAAAATATTGCAGTTTTTTTTTTTATTCCAGTTTTGTTCAGAGTCCTCATGCCATGTTGCTGCAGTTTTTTATGGCAATCTTGGGTTGTTAACCCACCACTCATTGATGGTGTCTTATGGCAAGCACTGACAAATGTTTTGTGGTGTTCCTAACACCCTCCCTTAAATTACTTCATCTGAAAGAAGTGTCAATATTCCTTGATTTGGAAAAGTTTGCCACACGCACCTCAGTCAGACTTGAGCACTAAGTTAACTTATTGTGCTATGCTCGAGACAGGTTCTACACTCTCCTCAGTAAAGCTCTGGGATCAACAGCCTACACCAATGTAAGCAGATAAGACTTACCCCCAACCTTATGGAAGCACAGAGTGACCAACAATCTCTCCCTGACCCCTCTACAAAGGGCAAAGCCCTAGGTCACAATACATTTTTCCGAGTATCGGTCTGCTTAAGAAGTAAGAATGAGCCGAGCAGCAAGTTGAGGAAATATGTGTAAAGCAACAAAACACTTTTAAACCCATTCAAAACTTTACTGTCTAGATGTAGTTTTATGTAAGCATCTGCCAAGTGCTCCCTTTCCCTGCAAAAAATTATATAATTAATAAGATTTATTTATTTTCATTATATATAAACTAATTAGCACAGATTGTTATTGCTAAAAGATATACCTCATATACAATCATTTTAATTTGTATTGGATTTAAAATTACTGAAAACTTGATGAAAAAAATTATAACATTTATGGATGGCCATTTAGCTCACATTTATAACATTTTGATATTCTCATGCCACTAAGCAGGATAGTTTTTCATACAGCCACCACTGCCAGAAATCTAATGAAGTTGTCACTGAAAAATGTTGCAACTATTACAACTCCAGCCATAAACATTGAATTTGGTATGTGGTGGTCTTGACCAGGAACAGTTGAGAATACCCACACCAACAGCAGAGCTTGTGTAAAAAGAATGTGTAATTATGTGTAGAATCAGTGGGGAAATTACTAAATACATAATCCAAAAAGGGAATATTATTTACTCAAAGCGGTCTCTTAAAATATAAAGCAATAATATGCACCTTTGACAACAGCAGATTACAAATAAGACTGAAAACCTTTCAGGAATGAGAAAACGAAACACTTGACTGAAAAGAGATCAATTTAATAATTGTTTTGTATACTTATTTTAAATTTTACGAACAGTTCTTATTCGTGCCATTTATCACCACCAATTATGATTTAAGTTTAAGCATGCTGCCACCAGAAAGATTATAGCACATGTAAGCAAAAGCAGACATGCTCTCTGGCAGTCTTGACAATCACCAACCATAGACAAATACGATAAAAGAGAATACTGGAAGGCTTGCCAATTATAGTGAGACATGCGACAGTGCTGCACTCTCGCAGTCTGGTGTGACAAATACCTTTGTAGAGTCAGCACAACCATATAAATAAACGTCACTGCAGATCGTTTTACGAATTATAAAAAAAACATAACAATTAAATAAGACTTGAGTTTCTTAGTGATAAACATGACCGGCCGAATATGTGCGGCATATTAACTGTTTTAACTACACGGTTTAAAATTAGTCAATGCCATATTTTAAGAGTTCTGAAGAACAGACTCAAGTAAACAAATGCTGTATTCAGTTAAAGTATGTTACTACAATACAATATTTGTTTGTTTATTTTCGTCCAGAAATACCATACAGTGCAAAGTTACGCTATGGTATTGGACAAGTAAAAATATTTTTACAACAGTATGCTACAAAACAGACCATATTTACATAATAATTATTACAGTAACTGATGTTTTCCATCTATAAATTCAACAGTGAAATTCAGAGCTTCATAGAAGTATACATAAGATTATACATAAGATTATATTATCAGTATAAGGTAATTTGAGAAAAAATTATATATAAAACATTATAAATTAGGCCTAACACGTTGCACTGCAATGCATTTATAGTTGACATAGCAATTAGTGATAGGACGTTCGCAAATGATTCATTCAAAATGAACTAATCATTGAGTGAACGAAATCCTACGATTCGTTCGCTACAAAACGAATAAATTCTTTTGTGTCGATTCAAAAGTAGAACAAGAGTCCAAAGAACGATAAAGGTGAAGAGGATGAAAGAATTAGAAAGTCTGATTCGTTCATAATAGAATCCGGAGTCCAGAGTCATCAGAGCTTGGAAAAAAACTCGAAGAGAGGGAAATGGCCTTCATAGCAAGCATCGTGTTACTGCTATCTCTCTTAATAGATACCGCCTGCAGCCTAATGTTTTGTAACTTTACACCCGATAATGCCAAGTAGTAGCATGTAATTTCATTGTTCACATACTCATACACAAAATCTTCTGCGAAAATGAAATAAAAAGTCCTTTAGCAATCATTTTTAATTAAAAGAATAACAGATAACGACTATGTAAATGGTGAAAAGCAGGGAAAATGAATACCTGAAAGTGAGAACGATTCATGACTCTAAAGAACTGCAGTACAGGAAAACGAAAAGAACAATTCTTTTGAACCAATCTTTACACTGAACTGATCCAAACTAATTGATTCATCCGTTGAATCGTTCTGCCCATCACTAGTAACAATTCCTCAACAGTAGAAATTATGTTGCCCAACAAAAGATTTTTGATGGATTTTTTAAAATTAGAGTTGAGAAATGTTATGGTGCCTGGAAGCTTATTATGTAACTGACTCCCTTTGTATTCAATACTTCTTTCATATAGCATGATTCTATNGTTATGGTGCCTGGAAGCTTATTATGTAACTGACTCCCTTTGTATTCAATACTTCTTTCATATAGCATGATTCTATTATAATAATATAATCTGCATTTTTATTATTTCTTGTAGGGTAATTGTGAGTGTCAGAATTTCATAGATATATGTTGTTATTAGTGTGTATATATTTAAGCAGTTCAACAATATAGAGTTAGACAAAGAGTAATAATTTTAGCCTTTTGAAGAGGTGTGTGCAGCTTGTCCTTGTACCCACCTTGGAAACCGTTCTAAAAGCTTTCTTTTGTGCTATAAATATCTTATTTGCATTATTTTTCTCAACCCTGAGAATATTAATGCATAGGATAGCNGTTATGGTGCCTGGAAGCTTATTATGTAACTGACTCCCTTTGTATTCAATACTTCTTTCATATAGCATGATTCTATAATAATATAATCTGCATTTTTATTATTTCTTGTAGAGTAATTGTGAGTGTCAGAATTTCATAGATATGTGTTGTTATTAGTGTGTATATATTTAAGCAGTTCAACAATATAGAGTTAGACAAAGAGTAATAATTTTAGCCTTTTGAAGAGGTGTGTGCAGCTTGTCCTTGTACCCACCTTGGAAACCGTTCTAATAGCTTTCTTTTGTGCTATAAATATCTTATTTGCATTATTTTTCTCAACCCTGAGAATATTAATGCATAGGATAGCNAAGCTTTCTTTTGTGCTATAAATATCTTATTTGCATTATTTTTCTCAACCCTGAGAATATTAATGCATAGGATAGCAAGGAATCAATTAATGTATGATAGACAGGAATAATATTTTGAGTTTTGAAATAATCAGTTAGTATACATAGTGCATAGCTGTTTATGGCAAGTCTTTTATTCAGCTTATATTGTGTCAAAACTCGAGTCCCAAGGATTTCATAGACTCCATTAGACTTAATTTACTATCTTGTATACAGATATCGAGGAACTCTGTATTTTTTGATTAGATTAAGAGTATATATTTTTNAGACTTAATTTACTATCTTGTATACAGATATCGAGGAACTCTGTATTTTTTGATTAGATTAAGAGTATATATTTTTGTAAGGTTTAATATTAGGCTGATATGACTAAATCAACTGTTTATATTTTTACTGGTTTTGAGCATATTTTCCTGAAAAACAGGTACACTGGTTCCAGACACTATTAGACTTGTGTCATCAGCAAATTGTGTTAAGGAAGCATTATCTGTTGTATGTTGGTTTAGTGATACTGAAGAAGTTAAATCATTTATGTATATTAAAAATTATAGAGGTCCTAAAATTGATCATTGCGGCACTCCCACTNAGACTTAATTTACTATCTTGTATACAGATATCGAGGAACTCTGTATTTTTTGATTAGATTAAGAGTATATATTTTTACTGGTTTTGAGCATATTTTCCTGAAAAACAGGTACACTGGTTCCAGACACTATTAGACTTGTGTCATCAGCAAATTGTGTTAAGGAAGCATTATCTGTTGTATGTTGGTTTAGTGACACTGAAGAAGTTAAATCATTTATGTATATTAAAAATTATAGAGGTCCTAAAATTGATCATTGCGGCACTCCCACTGTAATATATTTTAAAGTTGATTTGTGTTTAGTAACTGTTGTAATAAAATAAAATGGTTACATTTTACAACAATAGTGTATATTGTATTTTTATTAGCAAGGTCTACGTACTGTTTACGGTTAGGTCAGATTTGAACCATTTATTTGCAATGCCACTGATGCCCATTTTTTTTTTCTATTTTATCCAAAAGAACAGAGTGATTGACACAATCAAATGTTTTTGTTAAATCTGAGAACTTTTTTCTCCTCTTCAACTGATTTTGTGATATCATTAAATAGTTTATGTATTGCATGCATACATGGCGGAGAGGTTTTTCTAAACCCAAACTGAGAATTGTTTATGACATTAATATTATTACGAAAAGAAATCAATATGATTTTCACTACTGTTTCAATTATTTTAGAAAAGCCAGAAAGATGGATATAGGTCTATAATTGTTAAGTCTGTCTCCTGTCTCCATTTTTAAAATGGGAATTACTCTTGCAATTTTTAGTCCGTCTAGCAAAACCCCTGTTTCAAGCAATTTGATGCATATATTTACAGCAGTTTATATAACTTTTTTTAATCAACATCGCACTTATTAAAATTTTTGCTTTTATAGCTGCCAAAATGGGTGCAGAAATGTCAGCGAGATTACATGGGCAAACTGTTTAAGAAATTTGGTGCTGTGTAAATGAATATGAACTACAGAACATGCTCAGACCATTTTCTTACAGATTCCTTCGGGAATAACAATTTACTCAGCCAAGGGCACGAATAAATGACAATAGTACTAGTACATTAATGTTTAAAAAAACACAGTATTTATTATAAAAACTACACCAGAATTGTCTCCAGAGGATTATGACATAGGTTAGCTACATTTCTTGTTCTTATGTACCTCTTGCCCTCTTCTATTTCTTCATTTATTTAAAACCACTCAAGTATCACTTCAACAATGTCTTAACTGAATTAATTTTTTTTCAAATTTGCAGGAAATACCTTTCATAGGAAATATATAAATCATATGCCATGAAAACATTCTAACTAAGTTAACCAATGAAGGTAAATTCTTGCCATTTGAAGAATCTTATTCTTTGCAAAACATTCATATATAAACAAAAACATTGACAGTGCAAAGTTACTTCTTAATGACTGTGTTCAGCTTTTGACGTCAAGAATAAGCAGAATTTTATGTAATTTTTTAATGAATCCTACTACAATGCAAGGTTCAAAATGACACACTTGGTTTATATACCCAACAATGTCAAAATGTGCACTGAATGCTTAAAAATATTTGTTGACAAGTACTTAAATATATAACAATAAATTGTTTTGTAAAATGTACAAATGATGAGTGTGAAAGGACTATAAAAAAAGCCGACCTCCAGTGGCGCAGACGTTTGGTGCGTTGCCAGTCTGGGGAGCGGGAGGCTCTGGATTCGAATCCCAGGTAAGGCATGGGTGTTCGTTTAAGTTAGGTCATAAGTTACGTTTGTAAGCCTTCAGGCATAACAGCGGAGGACGGTAATAAGCCATATACAATACAATACTTAAAAAAAAAAGAAAATAAAAAAAGCAAAAAAATAAAGTGAAGTATACATAAACTTAACACTTAAATTTACTGATGAAATGCAGTTATATAGGTGTTAGGTTATTTCTAATGTCTAATAAATGTGATAAGATTTTAGGTTTTGTTAACCTAAGCTCTGTTTTTTGAGAAAGTTTATGGTGACAAATTTATGTCAGTATGTTCANGGAGGCTCTGGATTCGAATCCCAGGTAAGGCATGGGTGTTCGTTTAAGTTAGGTCATAAGTTACGTTTGTAAGCCTGATAAGCCTTCAGGCATAACAGCGGAGGACGGTAATAAGCCATATACAATACAATACTTAAAAAAAAAGAAAATAAAAAAAGCAAAAAAATAAAGTGAAGTATACATAAACTTAACACTTAAATTTACTGATGAAATGCAGTTATATAGGTGTTAGGTTATTTCTAATGTCTAATAAATGTGATTAGATTTTAGGTTTTGTTAACCTAAGCTCTGTTTTTTGAGAAAGTTTATGGTGACAAATTTATGTCAGTATGTTCANAAGATTTTAGGTTTTGTTAACCTAAGCTCTGTTTTTTGAGAAAGTTTATGGTGACAAATTTATGTCAGTATGTTCATCTTTAGTGGGTATATTTAGGTTTATGTTAAATATTTACAGTTTCATATGAACACATCTTGTGTACAAATTGCCTGTAATAAATTTTATAATATACTGTACGTATTTACATGTCGGTGTTCATCTGTTCTGAAAATAACTTAATTTGCATGTAAAATGTGCAGTGCAAGTCTGACTATATGTTGCATTTAATGAAAAACTTCTATAATTGTTAATACTTGGGAATGACTTATTGTTGAATACCTTCTGTTCAAATAGTATGTTACAAATCCACTATTGATTTAAAACTAGACAGCTGTGGCGTTACTTTCAGGAATCCACTTTCATAATTAGACATCTTGTAGTGTTAAGTCTAAAAGTATTAGACTTTATAGGCTGTTCACGATTATCTAAACAATTTTGAAATCTACCTTTGAAAAATGTCACTGCCTCTACACCTGCAAATATTCTAACGGCCAAACTGACTTTCATGCGTCCAGTAAAGTTGGTAACGACGTAGAGAAAGCAGTCTCACGTCGTAACATTAGACTAAAAGTTTTGGGTAAACATTGGTGAAAACAGAAATTATTTATTTTTCTTTCTGTCTCTTTAATGCACATAAGTGTAAGAAATAGCAAATTTGTAAAATAATTACTTTTGTAATACAGTGGAATCNTTCTGTCTCTTTAATGCACATAAGTGTAAGAAATAGCAAATTTGTAAAATAATTACTTTTGTAATACAGTGGAATCGCGTTATAAAGATAGTAGTCAATGGCAAAATAAATTATCGCTATAGCGAGTTATCGTTATATAAAAATTTACGGCGCCCCTAAATATGTTTTATTGTATTTGCCCTTGTAGATCCTGTGTTTAAATAATGTCATAAACTACGCGTATGCAGTGACAAGTTAGTACAAAAAAATCTACATCTGACAGCGGCATTATGTAACGACCAGCAGACGCGCGCAACATTGCTTCCTCCTCCATTCATTCTTCTTCCTCTCCCCCAAATTTTCGGGTTGCGGGAGGGANTTGGCTTTTAGTGCCGCGAGTTAATTAATTAAAGTATTTTCCAAACATATCACAATCCCCCACACATTAATGTAAAGAAGAATAAGTTGTTACATACTAACAGGTGCCACAAATTGTTGGTACAATTTTACTTTTAAAAAAAATTCTTTCTGGTACTTGTTGCAAAAATCATGGTGTGCACTATACACGAGAAAATACGGTATCATAAACAATGTAGCATTGTCTAGCAACTGNTGTTGCAAAAATCATGGTGTGCACTATACACGAGAAAATACGGTATCATAAACAATGTAGCATTGTCTAGCAACTGACGTAATCACGCTTTTCCCCTTACACTCTTGCACGTGCCGATGCGATGACCTTGCAAGCGGCAGTCTTCCTACCCCCACAACATAAAAGGAGCGGTAGGCTGCTAGCATATTTCCGCCATCATTACCCTCCCCCCTCTACACTTTTTCCAGCGTACCCCTCTTTTCTTGCTCTTGACTAGCTCTACTCCCATTCATATCTCTCCCCTCCTCTATCATACCCTCTTCCTTATCCCTCACAACACCCGCCCGCTCCTCTTCTCTAGCTCCGGCCGNCCCCTCCTCTATCATACCCTCTTCCTTATCCCTCACAACACCCGCCCGCTCCTCTTCTCTAGCTCCGGCCGACGCGTGTGTCGCCATGCGACAGACTAACAAAAACTGGCTCGCGCGTGGCAAGTGGGTGAATATCGCTTGTGATACGACGTGTTTAAACATTAAAAAAATATGAGTTTACAAATGTTATGTTTGTATTGCTATAGTGAAAGGCTTCATTAACAGATTTGCATTATAAACGAAATTAGGTACCTTTCAAATGATAGGGAAAATGAAGGTACATTTAAAAACTATTACAATAGCGGACGTGACGCTATAGGCCATACTCGTTATAACGCGTTTCCAGTGTAATTTCACATTTCAACTTGACCGACGCATGAATAGTGATCAGACTCATGGCAATATTAGTTTTACATATAGTAGAAATATGCACAAAGTGCATGCAAGTAGATCTTAAGAAGGGCTTTCAAAAGTGCTCATTTTACAGTGAACAGCCTTTATATGGATTTATGTATACAGCAGCTTACAAGTTAGGTGGCTTGTTGATGTTCACTAAACAAAACATACACGTCACAATATTAATGAGAAAAATAGGCTGCTTCTCTGTTTTTAACTCATGTTTGTAAATAATGTAAAATGTATAAGTCCTGGAGANTTAATGAGAAAAATAGGCTGCTTCTCTGTTTTTAACTCATGTTTGTAAATAATGTAAAATGTATAAGTCCTGGAGATACTGTAAACTATAAGCAGTTCATATGAGGGTGCAAAATTTCAGTTGAATGAAGTACACAACTTTTAAAACATGTCTTGTAATGTGTATGCATGCTTTCGCCAATAACAGTATGTGAAATTCGTGGCCATTAATCTTCCTGAACAGCTATATGTCAGGACTGTTGCTTGTTGCATGCTGGTATAGTATTCTCTTTTATTGTAGTTGCCATAGGTGCAAGACATGCATCTAAGACAGATCCTAACGTTTTGACGTATTGCATTGTNAGTTGCCATAGGTGCAAGACATGCATCTAAGACAGATCCTAACGTTTTGACGTATTGCATTGTGTTAATCCCTGGATGCCATAATTATCTTAAAACCTTTTTACACAGCCTGCCACAATGGCTCCTACAGATGAGCAAACCCACCCACCATAAATTTAGATGCCACATGCTGTTCCCCAGACCACATGTTCAGTCGCAAGGTGACTGGCTGTAGGTACATTAGAGAAACTAACAAGATGCAGCTCCAGCCCAGAAACCAAGACCCATGAAAGCACTTTCATATATAAGCAATGGACACACCACTCATACATTCATTTTTTGCTTAGCTACCTAATCTGATAACTCTCACTACAAGTATATAATGCAATAGGTTCACTTTGACTGTATTTTTGTGTGTTTTGTACTACTTGAATGGACTCATTGCTTATGTTATGCATATATTCATGCCAAGAAAACTGTGTCCTTGTACCATTTTTGTAACTTTCTCAGATCACTGCCGCATCTCAGCCTTATGGAAACCGGCAGTGTTATGATCCAAGTGGTCACAACAGGTCACGTGGCAGACAACACCATCTCCCACCTCAACAGTTCAAATACTTGTGCCATTGGGTGTCAGGCAATGACAGAAAATCAAATGCAGGCCTACAACATGCCGAATGGTGAGTATGGCAATAGTGGGTGGCTACAAGTTGGTACCCCTGCAGTAGCTCAGGTGAATGGCAGGGGCACAAAGGTTTGATGCTCTGGCTGAGGCAGTTATATAGACAAACCAAGAATTCTCCCATTTGTGTGGATACCTTTCCGCTTACCACTCGCTCGCCCTGACAGGCGTACATAAGACAGAGTAGAAGGAGGTGACAGCAGTCCATATTGATAGGGGAGCAGTGTGTTGACTGGAAGACAGCATAGATCACCCGACAGTGCAGTTTGCCTGGGTCACACTCACTTTCATGGTACCGAGAATCATTCAGGCTAATCATACATGTAGCGTAGGCCAGTTTTTTTTTAGGAGACGCTAAGTGGTCTGCCATGGATAGGGATAGGTGCTTTTAACACACTCTATCTTGACTGGGAGGGTGCCTTCTGAGCAGATAAGGGGATCATTCAGATATTATTAGCCAATTTTCTTTGCTGCCTCCCATTCTCACATTATGTCCCAGAGCTAGATTGCAGCAATCCTTTGGGCAGCATGGCCAATGCACCCCTCAAAACTCCCTGCAGCGTCGGCCTCTGCACAAGGGAGAATAGACANATCCTTTGGGCAGCATGGCCAATGCACCCCTCAAAACTCCCTGCAGCGTCGGCCTCTGCACAAGGGAGAATAGACAAGAGGGTATTGAGAGGCAAAGTTTACTGGAGCATGGTCGTATGGTCCTCGAAATGCCCCAGCACCTAATCCAGCATNAGAGGGTATTGAGAGGCAAAGTTTACTGGAGCATGGTCGTATGGTCCTCGAAATGCCCCAGCACCTAATCCAGCATACGTTTAAGAGTGTGTGGATAAGTGGAATTTGTGGGCAGGGGAGTGCCTTCAGATCCAACAGGGGCATCTGATATGTGTGGATTGTGTTGTGAAATGTGAAATCCATTCTCTCCCCTCCCCTTCTTTTTCTAACCTATCCAAATCCTACCTCTGCCCATGCCCCATGGTAAATGGATACAGCACAGGGCGTGCAGGAGGGTAAGTGACAAATGAGGCGATCCCATATCACAAAGCGAAGAAAGGCATGCACACAACACTTACCTAAGGTATCATGAGTGAACCTGAGTAAGATTCCAGAACCGGAAGCTGACCTGAGGGCCGTTCACAAAGAACTTGCTGAGTAAGGGTCTGGTATGACAGCATGGTTTGAGTCCATAATAACACAGCAGTTTTCCCAGTGTTCTCATGTTTCACTCACTGATCAGGCAGTTAGGGTCATAGCCAAACATCACTAAGCCCATGAACCTGAGTCTCGTTAAACCTCGTGGTACATTTTCAGTTTGAGGAATTTATGTAGAAGATCTGATCTGATACCTGACCCCATTTTGGAAACATGAGATTCCACTCCATGCACGTTATTGTAATAGGACAACCAAGAACTAAGTACAGTAATACCTCCGTTTACAGGACCTCTAATCAGCAGACTTTGTATTTACTGGACAAAATCCAGAGCCACAATTATTTTTATCACCATGTCCACTTGCCACTTGTAGGGTGTGAAAAGAGTTGTTCATCGGTGAGATATGCACACGTCTGAACAGCTGTGTTAGGCAGGAGGGTGAAGTTATTTTTAGAATTGTTCAATGGCTCGACTGCAGGCATGTACTGTAGCCATGATCATAATTTGTGAAGCACGTAACATTTCCTTGAAACTTGATGTCAATTGTCAAAGTTTGTGTTTGAAATGTTTATTTATGACTACATAAACAGATGAAATTTTGACTGCCCTTCCAGCATGAATGATCGGCATTCTTCGCTGTGTAGGATCTGCTGTCTAAGAGAACTCTTGAATGAGCCCTGCCCAATATGTCTGTTTTTGTTTACTGCAGCAGTTTTGTATGTTTTACAAAGTACATTCCTACCAATTGCCATATTTCCATATAATTTTTAAAACCTAGATGTTTGCATTAGAGATGCATTTTGTTCTTTTTTATTTTGATTGCTACGGACTCACAGTAATAAACTTGTGCAAGCGTCTTTGTCCCTGGTGTTTTAACACGTCTTTACATGACTTTGCTATCTTACAGCGAGTCGGAAGTTCTGACATGAAAGAATAGTATATAAAATATAGCAAACTAACCTTAATAGGTATTTCCTGCAAAAAAATTTACGTGTTGTAGTTTGTTGCCTTTCAAGGGATGACGTTAATTTTTAACAGAATTGTAATTAACTACACCTAAATTGTAAAATTTTTTTTTAATGTGAATTTATTTTTAAAATGTAATCTTGCATTACTCTTATAAATCACTAATAAGTGCATATGGAAATTTTATTCCACAATATAAATGGTCATCATTGTGTCTACGTGTCGTGTAGCTTGTAGGATGTGAAATGTGTTACTGATAAACATGTGCACTGATAAGAAAAGGGGAAGTTATTTTTAGAATCGTATAATGCCTTAGTTACATGTTCATTGAGCATGGTGTTTCCCACAAGTAATATAGCCTACATTTTTTTTTTTTTAGGGAAATATCACTTGCAACTTATTACAGGCATTCATGCGTTTAAGTTAAAGATTGTGCATGTTTGTTCTTGTGTGAAAAGGCTTCCACATCAGGAGAAAAACTATAAGCAGGTGTTTCAATGGCAAGGCTACACATCACAGCACTCAAAATTCCATAATAATTCAACAGTGGCCACAATAGGATACTTGTCAATGTCAGCACGTACAGTCTGAGCCTAGTGAGCTTGGTGTAATGTGGCATGGCCTGGTATGTGGCTGACGGTAGCACTACTCATATAACACACATAAAAGGCAACCAGGACCTGTATTATTCTCATTTCTGAGAAAAAATATGCAAATGGTACAGGGGTAAATACGAGATTTAACCGTCATACGCTCACATTTACAGCAGGGGGAAGGGATGGTATGCTGCCTGTCTCCATTTCCAGATCATCATCCAAGCCCGAGGGGGTTATGAAAAATAGAAAAGAAAGGCAGGAATGGAAATGTTGACAGGTCAGGGGGACGCAACATAAAATAAGAAAAAATGTCACAGTACAAGTTAACACGCTCGTCGCAAATACTACTCAGCCAAGACCGAGGAAATATGTCAACTACACAATCTCATGCTGTTCCTTCTTTTCCCTTGGACATCTAACAGTCGGTTGTAAATTACCAGAAATACTTGCAGCTCATCATTCCTCCTGGTTACAGAATCATCTTCCACACATTGAACACATTAAAGCTAAAATGAGCCACTCAAATATTTATAACTGTACATTTGGTTTAGCACTTTGCTATCCACAGACTTTCTGGTTTAACTGACTATAGCTCCTTCAATTAGCCAGGTAAACCTATGCTTTACTGAACAGGAATTTTGGAACTTTTTTGTAGTTGTAGTTACCAACTAATTTCTTGAAGGGTGGTGTGGTGACTGAGTGTACTTTGTAAAAAACAGACTGTATGTACATGGTATTTCTCTTCTACACAGGTCAAGATAACCTTAACAACAATCTAAAATTTTTATTAACTGTCAATGTTTTTGCATTTTTTTACTATCATGATATTAGTTCAGCAATTGCTCTTATGGAACAGAAAAAAATTATTATTATTACAGCAAACCACAGGCAACTGGTTTTAACTATACAGGAAGAAAAATGGGTCAGAAATAATGAGAATATGACATTAAGACAATTTTGAAAACATCAGCAGACAATGCATCTCAAGTTGTTCATGCACCACACGTTCTGTTATGGATCAAGTGTAAAATGTCGCAGATTTCATTGTTGATCAAAAATTTTGTTAACTGCAAAGCAAAATTATAGTAGACAAAAGTTAACAATAATTCTATATTAAATCTGGATGTGCAGGTTACCTTATTAACCACACTGATTTCAGAATGAAACTCTTTTCTGTGCAGTACATAATGCATTTTCAGACCTTTTATTTTAAAGCAAAAATTGTACAAAATAGTTAGTTTATTCAATCTATTAAACATACACATTAAAAATTATATTAAATGTTGACTTACTTGTAAACAATTGCAAGAATAATTTCTTGCACTAAGTTTTGCTTCAAATCATTAAGCAGTTTTTCAAANACGCTCACATTTACAGCAGGGGGAAGGGATGGTATGCTGCCTGTCTCCATTTCCAGATCATCATCCAAGCCCGAGGGGGACGCAACATAAAATAAGAAAAAATGTCACAGTACAAGTTAACACGTTCGTCGCAAATACTACTCAGCCAAGACCGAGGAAATATGTCAACTACACAATCTCATGCTGTTCCTTCTTTTCCCNCTCGTCGCAAATACTACTCAGCCAAGACCGAGGAAATATGTCAACTACACAATCTCATGCTGTTCCTTCTTTTCCCTTGGACATCTAACAGTCGGTTGTAAATTACCAGAAATACTTGCAGCTCATCATTCCTCCTGGTTACAGAATCATCTTCCACACATTGAACACATTAANGTAAATTACCAGAAATACTTGCAGCTCATCATTCCTCCTGGTTACAGAATCATCTTCCACACATTGAACACATTAAAGCTAAAATGAGCCACTCAAATATTTATAACTGTACATTTGGTTTAGCACTTTGCTATCCACAGACTTTCTGGTTTAACTGACTATAGCTCCTCCAATTAGCCAGGTAAACCTATGCTTTACTGAACAGGAATTTTGGAACTTTTTTGTAGTTGTAGTTACCAACTAATTTCTTGAAGGGTGGTGTGGTGACTGAGTGTACTTTGTAAGAAACAGACTGTATGTACATGGTATTTCTCTTCTACACAGGTCAAGATAACCTTAACAACAATCTAAAATTTTTATTAACTGTCAATGTTTTTGCATTTTTTTACTATCATGATATTAGTTCAGCAATTGCTCTTATGGAACAGAAAAAAATTATTATTATTACAGCAAACCACAGGCAACTGGTTTTAACTATACAGGAAGAAAAATGGGTCAGAAATAATGAGAATATGACATTAAGACAATTTTGAAAACATCAGCAGACAATGCATCTCAAGTTGTTCATGCACCACACGTTCTGTTATGGATCAAGTGTAAAATGTCGCAGATTTCATTGTTGATCAAAAATTTAGTTAACTGCAAAGCAAAATTATAGTAGACAAAAGTTAACAATAATTCTATATTAAATCTGGATGTGCAGGTTACCTTATTAACCACACTGATTTCAGAATGAAACTCTTTTCTGTGCAGTACATAATGCATTTTCAGACCTTTTATTTTAAAGCAAAAATTGTACAACATAGTTAGTTTATTCAATCTATTAAACATACACATTAAAAATTATATTAAATGTCGACTTACTTGTAAACAATTGCAAGAATAATTTCTTGCACTAAGTTTTGCTTCAAATCATTAAGCAGTTTTTCAAANCGACTTACTTGTAAACAATTGCAAGAATAATTTCTTGCACTAAGTTTTGCTTCAAATCATTAAGCAGTTTTTCAAATAAATCCTTTATCAACATGGAGAAACAAAACTTTACTTCATCAGTTTTTTCCGCTGTTTCTTGCAATGGACTTTCCTTTTTACAAACAAAAACCCACTGATGAATTGTACGAATTAAAAAATAGACAAAACAAGAATGATGCAATGGTGTTTTAAAAAATCATACTGCAAAAAATATGAAGTAATAAAAAAAATTATTATAAAGGCATTTATTTGAGCACTTACAGTTACAGTAAATTACAAAATATTTCATGAATTAGGATGACTTACAAGATTCTAGCAGCTATGAGATATATTTTCAAAATAAGAACAAGATATCCAATACATACTCTGAATAGTACCTTCACAGATTAAAAGACAGGATTCCTTCAAGTTAAAATAATGCACAATTTTCCTCACAAGGTTATCCTATTACTAGTATATAGTGTTGACTGGTAGTGTCATAGGCCGTATACCAATTCGCTCACAGAGTACTCTCTCGCTCACTCTTGACGTCACAGAGAGTCCTCTCTGAGGAGAGAGCGCAATAGAAAGAGTGAATGACAATGTTCACTGCTGCTCACTCTCGCACCCTCTGTGGTAGCCATATTATTTTCAAGTCTAACCTCGAATACTAAGACATATTTTTTTGTCTCTACAGCAGTGTTACAAATATTTTATTGACTTGACTTAATCATTACAACTGCAAAATGTGTAAAACTAACAATATTCCGTATGATACAGAACATAAAAAATTATGATGTGATTATGTTCAGGTTTTGTTAAGGTTAATTGCATGCATATTATTAAATACCTACTCTCATTTGCACATAAGTTTTTGATCACTCTAAAGTAATAATGTAAACTGGGGTTTTTTTTGCACCTGCTAGGGTAACTTTGCATCACTCTAGATGTTTGTTTTGCAACTGTTTGAGGAAGGGATAGCAAACATTACCTGGATAAATAAAATAAAATTTTTAAGGTACCTAGCTAAATTACTCTGATTCTTTGCCAAATTACATGAAAACAATAATTATGAGTGGTGAAAAGTTACCCCAGCAGGTGCAAAGTAACCCTAGTTTATAGAATATGAAATTAAAATACGTTGATATTTAAAAAAAACACTGCAAATTTATTTGAGGAATGAAAAAGGTGAGCAATATTTTATTATTCACTATTTATTATCTTTACCATCAGAGAAATAATGCTGAAGGGTCACAGGGGATAAAAGTCTCAATTCGCTACTGTGAGCAAGTGTGTGACAGTGATAGTGGAGAGTGAGCACACTTTCAATTTGGAAAACAACCTCATTTTCCACAGCTTGTTCTGTCCAGTGATGAAGCTGCATTCACCAGTCATGGAATCTCAACAGTTAAGCTGCTTTTACAAAACACAGAATGGATTTTGTACAAGGACTCTCATGAGAAATATCATGCATGAGTATCAGAGGAAAACTCATGAGAAACAAGTTCACTGATCAAATTTGCAGCAAAATACCTCCTTGCATGAGAAAAGTCGATGGCCTCAGAATCTCTTAACTAGCCATAATTTTAATGATTAAATCTAAATGCCAAAACACAAAACTATACATAACAAGCATTTCATACTGTCGTTAACATTACATATACTTTGTTTTTGATTTAAATGAAACTTACATACACGTATGTGTATATGTACAATACTATACTAATTTTGTAGTCAATATGAATTAAAATCACCGAGTAAAGTGCTGTGTTGGCAGTAGTTTTCATGTAAAATGTTTATCAGATTGATTTCTGGTAGGCTATTTGTAAAATAAATAATACTGAAGCATTAGTTTAATTTGCAGATATTAAACAAAACACAAAAGTATGGTACTGTTAAGAAGTTTTTTACACACGTTTACATTAAAATAGTACCAGTGCTCACATAGCATACAAAATAAAATTATGAGCATTTATTGAATTAAAGCCAAACAAAAAAAACTGGTTTGCCAAATACGTATGGAAATAATACCATGGCCTCAATATTTTGCAGGTTCCCAAAATATGTTATTTGTTTTAACTATAAATACATATAAAAACATTTATTACAACAACATGATGCTATTCCCCACCTGTGGGTCATAGGATCTCGTTAAATGGCACAGACTATAAGATGCCTTCGGTGTTGNAACATGATGCTATTCCCCACCTGTGGGTCATAGGATCTCGTTAAATGGCACAGACTATAAGATGCCTTCGGTGTTGAATGGGGGAATTCAATAAGGTAGTCTTTTGGGGTTTCAAGTTACTGGTGGTTATATTGCCACGAAATTACAATATACAGAGACAAATCCGAGTAGTAACCTAATTAACGTATTCGTCCCAACTTTAGGCGGCGTATTGTTGGTGGAGAAGGGGGGGGGGTTCTTTGAGCGACGACTTCATACTTAGCTCTGCTTGTAGTTCTTGGTCTGTTGTCGACTGGCTGAGATCCTGCCCTTCGGGCGGCCTTAGAAAGGCCCTGGTTTTGTTGCTGTCTCTCCACAACTGCTGCTCGGAGTTCGCTTCTCGATGTACGCCTTCACGACTCTCTTCTCCCGGTAACCTATCGCTCCGCCTTACTCTCACGAACTTCAGGGTTCAACTGATCCCCACCCTTCCCGCAAAGAGGCTTTTAAACTCTCTTGGCACCCTCCCTAGATTCCTACACGTGCCTCACTTGTTGGGAGAGGGGGGGTGGGTGGAAGGCTTTGAACAATGAACACTTCATCCATGTGTTGGCCTCTCATTGGTGGAGTGGGCAGGGGGTGGTGTGGGCCAGTTGGCCGTGCCATACGCCGTCAGCTTATTCTCTGTGAGTATCCCCTTCAGCACGTGTTTTAATTTCTCTCGTGGGCGGAAACCGCCAGCATATCTCGTCATTTCTTAGGAGTGTACAAGTTTCACGCAGTTTGCTATGGGGTGGGGGAGAGGCCCGTGGGCAGAAAGTGCTACCCTACCTCGGCTTAAACTTGGCATGCGTTAACGGGTAACACGTGTCGTCCAGGAGGCCCTACACTNGCTTCTAACGCATACTTTCAAAATGCGTTACACGTCAAACAACTAAAACATTTGCTACAGTTTTTGTACAAAATACAACAAAACCTGTTGGGCATGAATAAGTAATTAAACATCTATAAAATTGTAAAAAATTTTACCACAGAGTAAGTATACAAAGGTGAAATAGCCGCTTATTCCGTGAACTCCAGGCACACACGCTACCAAAATAGCATCACTGACCAGCAACATGTCGGAACTCCGTTCTCTAATCAGCGCCTGGTAACTAACTTGCCAGCCTGCAGCCCAGCCATTCGGGAAAATTTCATAGCACACAGTAGCCAAGCAGACCTGAGTTCCATTTCCAGAGTGTCACACAACCAATCAGAAAATGNGAAAATTTCATAGCACACAGTAGCCAAGCAGACCTGAGTTCCATTTCCAGAGTGTCACACAACCAATCAGAAAATGGGTACACTCATATCAAAGGAATTGCCACATTATTTTTCTACTCTGTGCTTCGGCTGTGTTTGAATAGTCCAATTCGTAATTTAGTAATTTGTGATTCAGTAGCTTTCTGTTCAGATTCTCTCAGTCATAATTTCTTTAGCAACTGTAAAAATGAGTTATACTTCTTTGGCGTGATTAATTAAAATTTTATTACATATGGAAATAATTTATGTAAGTAGGAAAAATGATAATTTGACCAAAGAAAGACATTAAAAACAATTAATAAAGGTTTGATNGAAAATTTCATAGCACACAGTAGCCAAGCAGACCTGAGTTCCATTTCCAGAGTGTCACACAACCAATCAGAAAATGTGTACACCCATATCAAAGGAATTGCCACATTATTTTTCTACTCTGTGCTTCGGCTGTGTTTGAATAGTCGAATTCGTAATTTAGTAATTTGTGATTCAGTAGCTTTCTGTTCAGATTCTCTCAGTCATAATTTCTTTAGCAACTGTAAAAATGAGTTATACTTCTTTGGCGTGATTAATTAAAATTTTATTACGTATGCAAATAATTTATGTAAGTAGGAAAAATGATAATTTGACCAAAGAAAGACATTAAAAACAATTAATAAAGGTTTGATTAAAGAACATAATTAAATTACCCTCAACACGCTAAAAGAAGTATAACTTAATAAAATAATACTAACAAAAAATTAACCCCAAATACTTGAAATCACTTTCAAAATTTTATTATACAATTTTTGTCACTAACAAATTTTTACAGCACAATGTAAGTAAAATTAATTAATAAGAGATATATATATATTTATTTATTTATTCACAATGTATTTACTAATATAAATGAAATGTTTTTCAATTAGCTTATTACATGAACTGATTTTCGGTCGCTTTTAAATATAACCACGTGCAATGTTGTGTANTTTATTTATTTATTCACAATGTATTTACTAATATAAATTAAATGTTTTTCAATTAGCTTATTACATGAACTGATTTTCGGTCGCTTTTAAATATAACCACGTGCAATGTTGTGTACCTTGCATTTGTATATAGCTAGACGATACGCGCATACGCGTTGGGCCATACCCCTACCTCGTTCACTGTTGAATTTTGTTACATTGTGCGTGCGCAACTCCCATTGCACACTAAACTTTTACCCTGAACGCGCCAAAAGAAGTATAACTTCAAAAAATAAAATATATATTTAAGGGACTTCAACGTTTAGAAATAAACGTAACTTATGTACATAATTCGTGAAATACTACATAGATGTTGCTACATTTCAAAATTATATTTAGGCATAACATTAGTACACTTTAACCAATGTTATCAATAACAGTTCGTAACGATTTGGTTGAATAAATCTGCTAATTTGAACATCTTATTGTGTGTGTATGATGCAAACACACCCGCACAAATTATGGGAATTTTCTTACATTTGGGTGTTTCCTGAAATTGGAAGACATTCTTGATAAAGATAAATATTTGATAAAGAAAAACAAACATTTACCTTTAACATTTGCATCATCGTCATGTTAAATACCAAGAAAGAAATAATCTTTACGTTTTGGAAATTACAAACAATTTTCTTCACTCTCCGTATCCATTTTAGAATTTCGAAAGCACTAGTTATTACGCATGGTTCACAAGCAAGAAACTATGAAGCGGACAGGGCAAATGGCAGCGTAGGTAACATTACTAATTCTAGAAATGTGGACAGATGTCAAGCGAGCACCCCCTGCTTCTTTAACTCGTGACTCATGAAGTTCCCTTTACTTCAGCTATTCTCACTGCACATGGGATGAAACTACAGTATTGTGAAGCAAAAAGTAACTTTATTTTTTCTGTCCGTTACAATTAATGGGTAACTTAGTTAAGTTACAAGTTACCTTGCAAAAAAATATAACTAGCTACCCCAAAAAATTACTTTAAAGTAACATGTTACTGAGTAACTTGTTACTTTTGTTAAGTTACTGCCCAACACTGGTGGACATTTCTGCAGCTCTGGTTTGCGAGTGTTTTGCCCAATGTCTCTTAAGCACCAAGCACATATGTAATTTGTTGCGTGCATGAAGCAAGTGTTGAATTAAGGTAAGTGCAGTACGAACCAAAATATCACTTGACCACAACACTTGAACCTATAAATTAATGAGGGACTGAAAGGGTTAAAAGTAGTAACTATTAAATACAACAGGATATTTCTTGTATTCATCCAACATTCTCACAATATTATCTGAACTCCACTTTATTTCCAAAACAAAATTTTCAAGAGTTTTTAACACTGAATATTTTTGGCCTGATTCCTCTTGGCACAGCTATATTCTCTGCTCTTCTCTTACCCTTCTATTTGATATATAGATGGTTACATGACTAGCAAAGAATGACTAATGGAATCACTTGTTTCATGCAAAATTCTCTTGAAAACAGGACAAGTTCTATTTCATGCTTATATACAAGATCTGCCTTACACAAGATATTCTCCCATGAGATTTAGTATGAGAGTGCCATCTTGCATAGGTATTGCATATATCTTGTGTCATGTAGAAGCTGCTCTAGAAGCAGCCACTTTAGGACAAAATAAAACCACAGAGGAATAACTGAAAAATGTCATGGCTGGGGAAGAAGAAATCAACAAGCAACACATTTTTCAGAGGATGTATCAAGACATATGTAAATCACAGATGTAATGCTTGCAGTCACTTTGAGCATCATTTGTAGTATACTGTGACCGATACGCCAAGACGTCAGCTGTCCCCTGGGCATAACTAGCAGCATCCAGAGAACACCCGCTCTCTCAACGAATCAGCACCACTGTTCCCCTTCATCACTAAAGGAGAACATGAACTTTGAATTAGGATTAGGAGCAACCATTTGAAACCTGAATGATTGATTGTGGTAAAATGCCTTTTTGTTTTCTCTGTTTATTCCTTGTGGAGTGGGGATAATCTCCCCAAAATCTTTTATGATGGTAACCCACTTCTTAAAAACTAATAAAAATGTAAATATATACATACAATAAAGTAATAATATGCACTATAAAAAAAACAACTGCTCATTTCGTACAATATTTAAGTTTGAATAATTACAATTTTTCATTCCCATTAAATGCTTATTATGGCATTACAGTGCCCAAAATTTGCAAATCTCCTTAAATGCAACAAATTACTATTAAAGCAAAAATAACTTCAAAATATTTTCACCCAGGAATAAAAATATTATTATTATAATTTCCTCAAAAGCTAAGTATTTTTTAAAATCTGGACAATAATTAACTAAAATTACAAATCAGGACATCTTGTCCTGTGCAAAGCTACCCCAACCCTGGCCTGTTGTATGCCTGGAACCCCTATTTATAATGTAAATCTCTTCCGCACAATAATTTTCTGATATGGTCTCGAAATTCAACAACGGATATTTCGTCATCATTACAGACATAGCCATTCAGGAACACAGTATTTATTTCAAACTTCTACAGCACCAGTAAAACATGTCTTCACTGGCTGTGATGTCAGGTCGTGTGGAGCTGGAGAGGGGAGGGAGACATCGCCAGCCGCTCCCCCGAACGTGGCACTGTAGTCTGAGTGCAGCTCCCAAGCGAGGAGGTCATGCTGCCACGCACCCGGCATTGCTCATCAAACAGGTGAGTTGCATCGCCTATGACCAAACCCGCCGGGCGGGCAGGGACGTAACTTAATACTTTAATGTAGCACTGTCACATCCTCCCCTCCAAATGGTTACTGTGGTGGGTCTTGCAGAAACGAAACACTCAATGAGATGGCCAGTCACATCCAAGGCTCCAGCCCGACATCCCAACCACGTCACGCCGGACCACGTAGATTCCAGTGGCTTCCCTGGAGCATATCTTCTTTCCAGAGATGAATTTCCCCATACTAGAAAATGTGCGGAGCAATTTTCATCATGAACATCGGAGCAGGCATAGACAGAACTATGGGGGTTCACTTACTTTCCCTCAAGTACGATTAAAATACAATATTTCCATCTTATTCTCTTTAAAATTTAAATTCCTGGGGATCTTGAAGTACAACAGTTATAGATGTTAAAAAATTGTACTAATTTATATGGGCCAACCCAACTTGGCAATAATTTAGCTGCAAAATAAGGTACTACTAAGGTGGTACAAAGGTAACAAAACTAAATCACAAGCATTATATTCAACATCCTGATTATTTACATTATAACGAACTGCCAATCTTTCATGATGTTGCATTAAATTTTTAGACATTTCAAACCAAAGAGTTGACATGTTTTTGGTAGTACTATTTTCCCAATACTATTTGTGCAGTGCCAAACTATTTATAAGCGGATGAGGTAATTTTTTCTCGAAGAATATTTAGGCAGGTGCAAACTTAGTGGCTTCACTAACCACATTATTAAAACACAACTGAAAATTATACAAGACTTCATTCCATTTACGCTGAGTATCATACTGGAAACACTGTAAAGCTATTTTTAAATTCCTATTGTATCTTTTAAATAGATTAGTTTGTGGATGGTATGGTGAAATTTGTACCAACTTGACTCCCCATTGAAACATCAAGTCACGGAACTCTGCAGAGATAAAATACATAGCATTATCCATAACCACATAATATGGAGACCTGAAAAATGCAAACAAACGTAGACTTATAAACTTGCATATTTCAATGGCTTTTATACTAAATAACTGGAAGAAAAAGCAACACTTGCTGAAACTGTCTACACCTACCAGCATTTACAAATAACCAGACATACTTCGCGGCAATGTTCTCACAATATCCAAGTATAATCTCTCTTATGGACATTCCACCACATAACCTGAATATCTCCTTTGCGGCGAGGTATTTGTAGGATTAGCTCTCTGACATGTTTCACAAGTCCTGACCCATTCCCCAAAATCTTTCCGCACGCTAGACCATGTAAAATACTCCAATACACGGGTTGTGGTCTTTTCTCTGCCTACATAACGTCCTAAATAAGACTCGTGAAAGTATTTAGATATCATAGGGTGTAGGTATTTTGGTGCTAACACAGGGAATTTCCCCTTTTTTGTCCGTTCACCAACAAATCCCTGATATAATTCATACTTTGATTTACCATTAATAATATCTGCAAAGATTTTTGCACATTCTGCATCATTGTGTTGATAATCCTTCAAATTTACAAAACACCTTGGGAAAATGTAGTGAAACCCCTAAATTTAAAAGATAATTGTCTACATACTCTACCACAGAAACCGTCCCATTTTCCCGTACTGGCTCAAACTTCTCCTCGCAAAACATGCGTGATAACGAGTCGGCTACCGTATTTTCGGTTCCACGTACATTATGTATACTATACAGAAATCGTGACAATCTAACCAATCACCTAGCTAGACGACCCACTGGTTTTTTCGACGCAAGTAGCCAACTCAGAGCTTGGTTGTCAGTATAAAGCTCAAATGGAGTATGCTCTAAATATTCTTTAAACCGTTCCATTCACCATAAAGACGCAATATATTCCTTTTTATAAATTGTGAACTTCTTTTCCGCGGCAGTTAAATTTTTGCTAGCATACGCAATAGGTACAAACATACCGTCCTTTTGACAAAGTACAGCACCTATAGCTACGGAACTAGCATCAGTATGCAAATGAAAAGTTTTTCCAAAATCTGGCAAATGCAATACAGGTGGGTTAACCAAACATTCCATTAGAGTTTGAAAAGCTTGCTGCTGTTCAGGGCACCACCGGAACTCAACATCCTTACGTTTAAAAAAATTCAAGGGTTCAGAAAATTTGGAAACATCCTAAATGAATGTAGCGTAACACGCTACCATCCCCAAAAATCTTGTTACTCCTCTTATATTTTTGGATACAGGAAAATTTACAATAGCTTTGACCTTTTCAGGATCAGTCTGTAACTGACATTCTGAAATCACAAACCCTAGATACCAAACATACTGTTCTGCCCAACTAATCTTACTCAGGTTTACAGTTAATCCAGTCTCGTGTAAAGCATGCAACACTTTGCAAATATGTTCAAAATGCTCGTCCAACGTACTAATAAATATACACATGTCATCAATATACGTGAAAACGAAGTCATACAAAAATTTACCCAAAACCTGGAAAAGAATCTTGGACATTACTTGGGGTCTACAATTCACTCCCATAAGTAAACGTGTCCATTGGAACAAATTAAATGGTGTAACAAATGCAAGTGGCTCACGTGAAACAGAACATAACTCGCACTGAAGAAAAGCTGAGTTAAAATCTAAGATTGTGAAATACTTAGCCTGATTTAGATGTTGAAAAACTATACCAATCACAGGTATGGGATATGGATCTAAATACAACTTTTCATTTATCTTTTGATAATCACAAATAACACGAAAAACACCTGGTGTCTTCTTTGGTAATAAAACGACAGACTGGAATATGCACTAACAGAATCCTCTACAATGCCCTGTTCTTTCATCTCATTAATAATATTTTTTAAAATTCACAATCTTGGAGGCGGTGTACGATACGGAACAGCTGTTACAGGTTCTTTATCTTTCAATTTTAATACCACCAGAAACTGTTTACAATGCCCTAACTTTAACGTCACCACATCTGAAAATTCCTAAGTTATTTCCTGAATTATATATTTAATATTTACGTCAGATTGGGCAACCTGTATAATGCGAAACAAATAAGGTTTAGTCTGCAATGTTAGCGAAGCATCCAGAGAAAACCCAAAACACAACTGCTTATTAGCAACATCTCCCAAACATTTGGTCTTAGCCAAAAAAATCTATGCCTAACAACACAGTGTGAAACAAATGACTAAATATCCAGAATTTACATTTCCACGAAAAACCTTTAATTTTAATTTTCATATATGCGTTAGCATGTGATGTTATGATACCTCCATCAGCTAATGAAAAAGCCATACTAGTATCCTTTGTTATTTTAATGCTACCTACAGAACTTTCCCACATAAACATATTTATGCAGTCTTGTGACACAAATGAAACAGATGCACCTGAATCAATTAAAGCACTCAATTTTACTTCTCGGACTAAAAAGGGCGCAGCAAACATCAATACTTGTTTCCCTCTTGCACTAAACGTGCTTACCGTTCCTACACCTGCAGCTTTTTTCTTTAACAGACAATGGTACAAAAGGTGACATTGACTTCAGTATAAAAAACACATTATTGATTTCCGCAAAACCCGCATTTCATTTTCCGTTCCTACACCTACACTTTGCTCACTCTTTTCCCCATCAGAATTTTCATCATGACATTCCAACTGTTTAAATTTAGCCCATCTTGCTTAAGTTGCACTCACTTGAACTGATTGTTGATATAACAAACTTCACAGAAAAATAAACATGAAACTAAAAGGAATTACCTTATGTTCCATTTCCATAGATATTATGATGAAGGAAATAAAAAAAATAAGTTAATACGGTTGTCAAGTGAGCCTATGGTTTTCTTAGTGTCAAGGTATACCTCTCACTCAATAGTTCTCTGGTTTAAGTCCAAGCCCTGGCAAACTGGGAACTTTTCATAAAGAGATTCTTGTGTGTGCAGCATTGGTCTTTGAGGTGTGGTATAAAACCTCAATTTTTTTTTCATATGATGAGCTTCATAAACTGAGAAAAAGGAGTTTTGTGGTTGCACTTTTGATGACCATCATAGGTACTGCCAGTATAAAAAGTTTAGTTAAATTTGGTTGTATAGTTTCATAGATATAGCACACTAAGCTAAAGTGTTATTATCGCTGCAATTCTGAAAATTAATGTTGGCACATTTAAAACATACAAATTTTTAAAGTAAAAATGAGTGATACAAAAATATTTAATTTTAGTACATAAATTGCTCTGGAACAATTCATAATTAAAGTGATTATTCATGTCACAGAATGTTTTATTAGATATAGCGTATAATCATAGTGCCAAAAGTGTTCTAACCTTGACATCAAACACTAAATATAAATATACCAAATGTTGGATACACCAAAGTGTGTGTTTGTTTTCAGAGTACTCTCTCCAATTTCATTAGCCATCTTCATTCCATCATGTCTTAACTCCCATCTCCTCCTGTTCTCTTTTCAGGCTGGTCTGGAACAACAGGTCTGAGTGTTATAATATTTGTTGTGTTCTGTTTGTGTTGTAAAAATGGTTAATTTCCAAGGTTAGCCATCAGTACAATGTTTGATACATTTTGGTTATGGTTCACAGCTATGTTTATAGTAACAAATGTAAAACATTGCAGATATGCAAGCAAGTACAGTTAACTCTCGTACCGAAAATGCAAGTACCGATAAACCTAAACCGTATCCACAGTAAATTTTCAGTGGTCCCGGCAAAACTCCTATATAAATAATGATAATACTGCTTGTATCATTTATCGAATGTTGTGCCGCTCAAAATATTTCGGTCCCGTCACCTAAGATTTCCCGCAACAATGGTTTTTAAGTTGTTTGTTTATGAAAACGTCTAGTAATTGGATGTGAAATACGTCACGTGCACCACTGCTTATTACTACTCTGCAGCACGTTGTCTGTCTTCCCAACAAGAATCTAGCAGGGTCTGGCTTGCTGCCTCCCCTTACACGCCTGACAAGAGGGGAAGTGGTTACCTAGCAACCAGCATGGCGACCTAGCACTCTCTCTCTCCCCCCTCTTTCTGTCTCTCTCAACCGTGCACCTTCCTTCCCTTACATGCCCTCGAGAGGGAAAGATGTTGTCTAGCAAAATAAAAAGAACGTCCTCTCACAGCCGCGCGCGCTTGTCTTCACACGCCGACCGCAGAGCAAATAAAGTGCTACTGGCGAACGTAGAAATTTTATCAAAATTATCCATTGCTCAAAACAGTTGCACCGCACCTATTATCACTCGTATTTCAAAGCAAATTGTTTTCACCTGAAAATGTTAACGCAATACATTTTAACTAGGAATTATTATTTGTAAACATGTTTTCCTTTGTGATTAAAGATCATTTTTTTCTCGTAAAGTTGGTGTTTCATTGTACCTGACATAAAATTTACATGATTATAAAACATTATATTAATTTAACTCAATGGGCAGCATCTTCACGAATAAAATGATATGCCCAGAAGCATATACTTAACCTCCCCTTATCACCAAGTTTGACCATTGAGCGACTTGTATTAGCGTAAAGTTCATTTTCAGTCACTTCCTGATGGGAAACCGGAGGATTTATATTAATTTGTTTCAGTAGATACACATCTTTTGAATAAACTGATAAAATTTAAGGGTCTATTCGACACCTTTGGTCGTCTAATAATAGGTAAGCACCGAGACCGAGAGCAGCATAACTCGCAACAGGGAAAATCAGAGGGTGTGGTTTTGAATTATTAAAGACAGTTAAGAAATAAATTATATTCCCTTTATTTATTCATTTCTGTCTCAAAATTATAATTTTTTTTGCAGTGAAATATAATTACTTACTTTAAAAGACAGACATTTGCCATGCGCGCAATGTGTCTGCAACATGTGGCAGCATGGAGGGGTAATTATCCCGCCACTTCCCCATCTCCGCCAGCCGCCATGTACACACTGCCCAATCGATAATCTCTCAGCGCGCTCTCAGCTGAACGAGTGCATGCAGGGCATTCAAAATTTGACTTGCATTCAGTGTCATATAATTTTCATTTTCAGAGGGTTTGAAAGTTTTAGGTCGGCCTGCATTTGGTGTTGGATTACAATCAATTACATACTGTGTTTTGAGATGTTATATTCTTTATTTAAACGAGTTGAGGTGAAATGTTGTTTAATGTATTATTTACAGTAATACTAATACAGTAATACTTTTTTTTAATTATCATTTTTATTGTGTTTATTAGCTAAACTTTATTCACAGATAATGTACAGCTCTCATTATACTCAAAATGAAGTATAATAAGGTCAAAAGCTGTATTTTATTGATGTACATATCAGAACCCCATCTACTGAAATCCCACATTATGGACATTTTTTTAGTCCCCTGAAAAATGGTATATAGGGAATTGACTGTAAACTGTTTGTTTTATTTCAAAGGAGTGGTATATAGGGAATTGACTGTAAACTGTTTGTTTTATTTCAAAGGAGTGATATGCTAACATTGTGAGCCCAGGTAATGTTTCATTAACGGCAAAAAATATAAATATACAAATGGAATGTGACAAAGGTTAACTTAAGGTGTTTGTTGAAAGATGTGGTTAAAAATTTAATGTGTGAATGCATAGCATCAAACAAAAAGAAAAAGATAATTACCACAGAGAAGCTTAAATTTCCNTTAAAAATTTAATGTGTGAATGCATAGCATCAAACAAAAAGAAAAAGATAATTACCACAGAGAAGCTTAAATTTCCATTAGGTAGTGATAATCATTATGCTTGGGCAAAGAGAACTTGTGCAATGGTAAGACAACATTTTGAGGGGACACTACCAATTCGTAATTTGAAAAAGACCCCGAAAAGTGAACACCTAACAACCTTGAATATTGTAAACATGCTAAGGATGCATGGAACGTACTCAAAAACATCCTCTGCAATTTTGACATCCTTTGTGTAATCACAATGGTGGAAGTGATTACAACTGAAACAAGAAGATACAGTAGAGCACCCCTTAACCGGAATTCCCTCGAACGGAACTCCCCTTATCCGAAACTAATTTTCAAAAAATAAAATTCCGTCGCAAAGTTGTGCAATAACTTTCCCGCCCTCGCAAGAGGTTTTTTGTTGCTCACACCAGACTGTACATGCACATTAGGTGGTTAACAAGCTGCAGCACGATGAAGAGACAGC
>NQII01001200.1:1596-113349 GCA_002778355.1 Clitarchus hookeri | reverse complement strand
TTCAACCAGAGAGAGAGAGCAAGACAAACAAAAAAGAGGTCGGAGGAGGGAGAAAGAAAAGAAAGGGACCGAGCAAGCTTGCTTGGTGCTGGATGGCTGTTGTTGCCAGCGGGTGGGAGGTTGAAAGGAAGCACGCCAAGCGAGAGGGTGAAAGAAAAAAAGAGAAAAGAAGTGCGCAAGTGAATGGCGGCTAGAGGTGATACAAAACAGAACAGTCGAAGACAGGCAGGCTAAAGTATGCTGCGACCCATACGCGTTAAAACACATGTGATGAGCTATTAATTTCTTATAATTTTTGACTTCCTTAGAAACTAAGTTAAAACATTAGAACGTATTGTTCGTTGACAAATTTCTGAACACGGTATTGGGGGGAAAATTTTTTTATGACAATATCTTGTAAATAACACGCACCCCGTCAACACAAACAGTAGTATGATATCCAGATCTCGCTTACTCAGGCAGACACGCGCCCAGCGAAAAGATAAGAAGTTTGAGAATGAAGGTCATTAACGCAGCGCCAGGTGTTTTACAACTCACATTTCATAAACAGAACGTAGAGTTTTTTTAAAAATGGTTTTGTAACTTTAAGGATAAAACTAATAATTTACACTCATTGATTTCTTAAATTAAAATTATGTGCCACATATACACGAGTTTGAATAAAAATGTGTTATTTTTCACACCATCCCGCCCTCATTCCCCTTAACCGGAATTTTCCCTCCACCGGAATAGCCCTTCCCCCGACGATTCCGGTTGAGGGGTGCTCTACTGTACTGATAAAACTAATGAGCCTACTTTCTTCTACATAGATGTAAATCATTTTTAATGAAGTTCAAAATGAGGTGGTGGGTAGGTATTGATGTCTTGATGAAAATATCATTAAAAATGGAATTAGAAACATATGAAACAGTAGTAAGACAATTACAAATAAACATGTGCCTTGCTTGGGAGACTCAAACCTAGAAACACACGTACTGTAATATGATGTTCAAATGACTACATAACGGAGGTAGGATTTGGAGCTTCAACTTCCCATGTAATCAGTCTAATGTTTTGGTAACAATGGCTTACTAATCTAAAATATTTACAGGGCTTTCATTTTGAAAATAAGTGTGTGACTCGGCTAAATCAATTAAAGTTCACATGGTCTACAATAAAGCTACTTGTGTGAAGAGCTTGGTGGGAATCGATCAACTGGTTCCCAAGATATGGCATAAAAACTTTACTTTCACATTTGGTGTTGTTTTACAAAAAGGCGTAAAAAAGAACCCCTGCATATGACGCTTCTAATAGGTACTATCAGCATAAAAAGTTTGGTTGAATTATGTTTAATTGTTTAATAGATGTAACATACTAATACATACAACATTGACCAGAATTCATGTGCCAAACTCTGTGAGACGATCCCTTATGAAAAATAAGGTGGTGTATAGATTGACAAACACTATCTGTGATGAATATTAAGGGAGGTATGTTGGATTGAAAATCAAAGTTTGAAATGCATGAATGTAGAACTATCAGGAAACACTTCAGATGGATCAACAAAAAAAGGAACAATGTTTCATGAAATGGAAATTGTAAATCTGTTAAAATGTGGTTGGTTAAGTCATCCCCCTACATTGCTTAAGTAAGGGTAGTCAACCGATTATCGCAGATAACTTTGAAACACTAAACGGTAATGAAAAATTTAATGCAAATTATTACTCACCATGGCAAAATGAAGACAAAATGTCCGCTTGTCCAAACTCGCTCCAGTAAACCATTTTTGAAAAAACGCTATTCAAAATTTTGGAGGTGCAGTGTAGTACTGCGAGGGTAGGCAACACATCTGCACCCCCGTGCTGCGCTATGTGGATGTAAGTACTGGATAATTTGAGGGAGGACAAGCATAGAGAATAACAAATGGAGTGCAAATAGGAGAAATACATGACACAAGTGTACATAGTATGTAGTACAGTGAAGCATATCCTCGTAAAATGCCGCCATTCACCTTGTCCATGGTGCTCTAGCATTTGACCCGCATCACTATTGTTGAGCCTTCATTCCGCAGTCTCTAATGGAGCTGTGCAAATGTCGCACAGGTGAGTTGACATTGCGCTGGATAGCACAGCCCATACAGCTTTGCTGCTTGCCTTGCATTTGAGTTGGCTGCTCTGTACACAAAGTGCATGTCAGCTAGCTTCACTCGCGTAAAAGTTCCATTCTTCCACACCCAGCTGCAAGCACATACTGTCTTGCAAGCAGCTAAACTCACCTCCAAGCATGTACTGATTACATCCTCACGTTTAATCAGCCATGTGCATAGCACAGGTAGTGGTAGTGTTGCCTACCCTTTCAGGGTTACACCCTACCTTCAAAATCTTGAGTGGTGTTTTATCTAAAACGGTTTACCGGAGCAAGTTAGGGCAAGAGGACATTTTGTTTTCAATTTGCCACGGTGAGTAATAATTTTCTTCAAGTTTTTCATTATCGCCTAGTATTTGTCAATGTATACCCTCCTTATTTTTGTTTATAAGGAATCACCTCCCGGAGATTGGCAAATGAATTCTGGTCAACATTGTATACTGCCGCCATATAAAAATGCCTAACACACCCAAAACAAGTAATTTTATATATGACCTACCACAGCATTACTTTCATGCAAATTTAGGGGGAATTGCAGCTCGGTGTAAACACATTTTATGGTAGTAATAGAAACTGCCATCATACGTAGATATAACACACCAAGCTAAAATGTTTACTGTCACTATTTTAAAAATACGTGTCTGACCCAATTAAAATAAATAAATTTATATGACCTACCCAGTGGGTTCTACCTGTTTACAAAATTCAGTATGAGTTGGTTGAATATTTCCCAAGATATGACATGTGGTGCTATCTTACAAAATGGCAGACAAGTGGCTGAGTTAGCATATTTGATGCTTGTTATATATGCTTTCAGTATACAAAATTTGATCAAAAGTTATCAAATGGTATGGGTTTATACAGCAAATAGACATAAAATATTTATATGGCTGCCATGTTGAAAATGAGTGTCTTTCCAACAATTTTTACGTGGCGTACCATAGTATTAATACTAATATGCCAAATTCGGTGATAATAGGTTGAGTAGTTTCTGTGATAGAATGTAATAACTTTATTTTTTCATTTTTTCTTACTTTCAAAAAGGCAGACCAATAACACTATCCATCTCTAAATTCAATGCTTAGATGAATGATGCACTGTCAGAATAATAGTTGAGTTGAGAGATTTGGGCGGCTCTTGACAATGAGGTCTTCAGAGCCGATAAGGGTGAAATGAGGTGAGAATGGAGCAGCACTGAATGCAAGGGTGGGGGAAATCAGAGATCCCCGAGAAAACTTGCCAACCAGCTACATCATCCGGCATGATTCCCACTTGTAAAAATCTGGGAGTGACCCGGCCGGGGATTGAACCCGGTTTGCCTTGCCACTCAGCCACCGCGGCCCGTCAATATAAAAATTTGGTTTAAATCAGTTAAATGTTTCCAGAGATATGAGACAGCACCCTCAATTTAAAAATGGCCACTATTTTGAAAATAAGCACCCAACATGGTTGAAAACCAGAAAAAAAGGGGTTGAAAACAATAAAAATCTGTTGTCCTTTGTAATTATTACATGTGTACCAAGTTTGTTGAAATTTGGCTCAACCATTCAAATGTTTTTAGGAACACCACACAAGCACAGTAAAGTGACTTCCTAAGCCTATTTTTTCATCAGAAAGTAAGCTAAATGTTGTGTTCGTACCTGTGTATGGTTGGCCACATTTTTGTTGCTTTGTTATGATGAGCAAAGGTTATGCAGTTCCCGGCGGGAAGCTCAGTGAGTATGTAAACAAGTAAGCTGCTCGTGTTCTCCCCATGGAGATTCTGTATGTCGCGAGTCGCAAACACTAGTGCATCTCGTGCCATTACCGAGGATGCTACACCGATGACGAGAAATACTAACTCCGCACGTCGTGCTGTATTGAATCACCCGACCACGAATCAGCACACCATAACCTACAATGGTGTTGCTTAATTAATTTGAGGAATTCGTTCCAGGGCGGGGCGCCTGGAAAACAAACTCAGAACGGTTACAGTATTGTTTTGGGGCAAATAAAATGACAGACACGAACGAGAAGCTATATTTTTCACAGTATGTGGTGCCCAACTATACGACTTAGCAACGTCGTCGTGTCTGCCTAAAACAACGGGTGAGGTAGACATAGTGGACATTCTAGCAGCGTTAACCAACAACTTCAAACCAAAACTGAGTGAAATTGTTGAGACATTCAAATTTCACAAGCGCAATCAGCATGAAAGTGATTCGATTTCTAACTATGCGGCCGAGCTGCAACGTCTGTTTGCACATTACAATTTCAATGCCTTGAACAGATTGCTGCGGGATCGGTTAGTATGTGGAGTGCGTGATAAGACATTGCAACACACGATGTTGACCAAAGACAAACTGTCTTTTCAGCCTGCTTTGGACATGGCCATGGTGGCAGAAGCTGCGAGTCGCAATGTAAGTGATTTGAGAGGTGAAGTGAGTGAGTTGGCAGAAGCAGTAAACCAAGTTAGTGTCTCTGGGCGTCACCCGACTCCTAGGAGAAAACCAAGCAAGAGAGGGTCACCATCCCTGTGTAAACATCCACAGGACCAGCAGCCTTGCTGGCGTTGCAATGGGTCGCACAGCCCAGAGAAATGCAAGCACCGCATGCTGTGTGCAATTTCTGTTCCAAACAAGGGCATTGAGAATGAGCATGCAACACCACAAGGAAGCACAATACCAGAGCTCGGGATTCACACAAGGGACCAAGGCCCAATTAAAGTACTGGGACTTTTCATGTAGTGGACAGTCGGGACTCATCTGAAGATGACACAACCTTGTACATTCTTTACCGTCTACAGATGTATCCACCCAAATGCCAGCCCCCAATATGAATGACAATGTGGCTGGATGGCAGGCCATTAGAGATGGAAATGGACACAGGTGCCGGCTTGACAATCATCAGCAACAACACGTTTGAGCAGTTGTGGCCAAATAGACCGCAACTTCAAGAAGAAAAGTTGCTGTTACACATATGGTCATAGGAGAAGTTAGGAGTGCTAAGTTTCCTGGAGATGTGTGAGCAAACAAACACCGCCGACCTCAGGTTACCGCTGTTGGTCGCTGAAAGAACAGGGCCTAGTCTGTTGGAGAGTAACTGGTTGGAACCACTTGGAATACCAGTGGCTGGGATTTAGCAGTACAACCAGAAGTGGCAATGAACGTAAAGAAGCATCATTCCAAGGTATTAGCTAGTACAGAGTTGGGACAGTATGTGGGACCATCAGGCTGAACAAGGCATGTCACGCAGGCATTGATACCCTAGCAGAGTGAGACGACAGCCAAAGATACTGAAAGACTACATGCTACAATATCTGGACCAGTATTTTGTAACCGTTGCAGGATATATATGTATATATAGGCTAATATGTATTTTGTTGTGTTATAGGTACAATTTGGTGTTGGTATTAAGTTCACGTTAGCTGTTCACGAGCCATTTTTGAATGGGAGGTGGTGTTGTGTTCGTACCTGTGTAAGGTTGGCAACATTGTTGTTGCTTTGTTATGATGAGCAAAGGTTATGAAGTTCCTGGCGGGAAGCTCGGCGAGTATGTAAACAAGTAAGCTGCTCGTGTTCTCCCCATGGAGATCATGTATGTCGCGAGTCCTAACACTAGTGCATCTTGTGGAATTACAGACGATGCTACACTAAAAACATATAATTTGGCAATGCGTGAATATATGGGAAAATTCAAACACAGTACAGAAAACTAAGTGTAGAAAGACTAAATTTTGCAAACAAAGGTATTGCTGCCTTTATGCTTAGAGGATTACTATGAAAAACTTTTAAGGGCCTAATTGAAGCTTAAAATATAATGAAGAAGCATTATCAGTTAAAATTGTTAGAGCTAGAATTATTTTAGAAGAAGGAAGGCAAACATTGAACAGAGAGCAAGAAGGCAATAAGCTAAAGATGATTTAATTAAAAACAAACTCTAGGGAGCATATAGAAACAGAGTAAAAGATAATCACAGATTTGTTAACAGACTTAGGAGAATAGATAGGAAGAAATATGAAAGATGCAAGGTTAAGTAAAAAAATATTGTGAGCTTTTCATGTAAAGAATAGACCATATCTAAAATTTGCCTTATACTTGAGGTTGAAGGAAAAAGTATAGACTGTTTTTACCCCACTCCAGTTTACGATACCGAGCAACAAGTCGCTTCGAGTCATCAGCTTACAGCATTTCTGTGCACCTCTAATATGTTAGAAGCGTGTGCAGTGCACTCATTCTCGAATGATTACTGGAAATTTTCCATGGTGACAGAGGCCAAAGTTTCTTGTTAATAATGGAAGGTTGGTCCTATTATGATGGAATGGAGATTTTTGCAAAATGCTTATCTTTAAAGCCATTTGAAAATAATCAGAGAATAACTTTTTTAATGTGGTTTTTAGAAATTATCAATTAATTTTTTAACAATGTTGAACACTAGGACCCTTCATTAATATTTTACCTTCTTTACTGTTTGATCGGAAATGATCCAGGTGCAATAATGCCTGTATAATCATCCGAGTCCTAACAGACTGCATCACTGATTTGACTGGCATGTGATGCATACTCTTAAGGTTTTAGACATGTCATATGGCTCTTGTACACCTGGTCACTGCTAGTTTTGGTGACATCACATTTACTATATGCCTTTTGGTGTTGACCACATTCCTCTTTACTGCTGGCCTCTTGGCGTCACGTAATCTCAAACCCCTTGGGGCTCAATCACAAACTGATACCTCCCCAAACCACATTATTTAAAAATACATTTGTAATTGCATCTTCTCAGAATTCCCATACATCAAAGAAAGTGTACGAAAAACTATAAAATAGAATCAAAGCCATGTAGTTCTACTGTGAACAACTTTGTTCTTAAAACTGGTTTCACAATACAGTGATGCTTTGCAGTGTGACACCCCATGTCAACAGACAACAGCAAAATTCAATGTGGTTTTACTGTAAAGTAACAATTTATTGGCGATAAAAGCCATCTCAGACAGTTCTGCCGCCCACTAACACAGGTAATGTTCTAGTCACAATACCCCAACAATCAACGACATGACAGCCCTGACACGACAAAATCTGAGTATGTATAATCTATTTCATCTAAGAATTCCACTTTTTGACAGCCAATGTGTGAAAACATTTCATAATTGAAACTAACAACATCCCATATACAAAATCCTGTATCGGCCGATGCGTGTACGATTGAAAGAGAATTTCATGTTGGCTCTTCTGAAAGCACTGCCTTTGCACAACAGACCTATATGCGGACAGGAAGGAGTTCTTAGCTATGTTATCAGTGCAACAAGCAAAACTTCATTCTAAAATAATATGTAGGTGTTTCAAAAGAAATGCAACTTAAAAAGTGTGTGTGTTATTAGTTTGCTTTGTTTCTCTCTTCTTCATAGCTGTAGCTAGTGCTAATGTCAACACGTGCATGTTTCATATTAATTAAAGAGGCCACAGATCTGCCGTAGAGTATTTTTTAAATATTTCTACATTAATTTGGTGCAAAATATTTTAAACCCCAGCAGCAGTTTTAAGCAAATACGAAATGAAAAATTCACCTTAAAAGGACGTGATAGATAATACTTTTGGAATACAGCAGCAAAACAGGTGGCTGTGCTGTCATCTGTTGACCAGCACATGCGGTGCGTTTCAAAAACCACGTCCACATGAATTAACCCATTTTTTTGTGAAAAATATTAATAAACAAACAAATTCCCGGAGTTTTATATTTTCCGCAAGCTCTATATATTTTTTAACATATTTCCATGTGCAGCAACTCTGCTTGCTAATAATTTTGATTCAGCCTGTAATCACTGAGCCTTTCTGAGACCAGCTCACCATTTTGTGTTTTGTGCTTTCCTTCCCACTACAGCAACAAAAAGAAAATTAATGCTATTTATTAATTAAAACCACACATTGTTTGCAATGGAATCATTTTTAGGCAAATAATATCTATGTTAATGTGATAAATTGTCATGCAGGTTCACTCTACACCACTATTATCCATGAAATACTATATTATTATGAATGAAAATGTGCTGTATGACAATTTCCCCAAATTGGTAACATTTCTAAGTTTCACATACATGTTATAACATCCAAACTGCTACTGCATAAGAACAACAATTAACATCTTATTGAAGATGTTAAACCCCCAAGTTTGCCATCTAAAAACCGATGTTTCAAAGTTTTTATGTAGTACTTTTAAGTACACACCTAGTCACACGACTCTAGTTATAGGTGCATTCAGCGAAACAAATGTGAAAGTTGAAAACATAAGTTCAATCTCCTGATTAAAATAAAATTTCACGTGTTTGTGCCACTGAATATCAATACGAATAATGAGTCAAATATATTGTGACCGTATGAATGGATCTGGCAGAAAAATGTAGTAATATCATGAGAATATTACCATCGCAAAGCCAATCAAGACAAAATTACAGCTAATTTTTCATGAGCATTATGATGTATTAAAGTAAAGCCACTGTTCACTGGATTAATTGGTGGGAGGTATAGTTTGGTAAATGGCAAAATACCAAAAAAATCTACAGGTATGAATATATAAGTGGCACACTTTAGCATTAATGTTTTCAACACGTTGAAGATGTTTGGGTAGACAAGAGGGATGATAAACTGCATGCATTTCTGGTAATTTACAACAGACCGTTAGCTGTCCAAGGTAAAGGAAGGAACAACGTGAACTTGTTTAGTTACCATATTTCTTGGGTCTCGGATGAGTAGTACATATCTGCGGTGAGCACGTTAACTTGCACTGTGACATTCTTTTTTTTATTGTGTTGGTGACCTGTTAACATTTCCACCCCTGAGCCTTTATTTTCTATTTTTTACTACTTCCTCATCTTAGATAATTATCTATAAATGGAACAGGTGACATACTGTCCCTTTCCCTGCTGTGAATGTGTGACAGTTAAATTCAGTATTTACCAGTGTACCACTTACACATTTTTTCTCATAAATTAGAAAAATACAGGTTCTAGATGCCCTTTAGTACAAAGAAAACATAAATAGGCATACTTTATATGTACATAGTATGAATAGCGGTCCCGTCAGCCATGTAACAGCCCGTGCCACATTTGACCTGCTCTCTAAGCTCCGACTGTACTTGCCGACCTTGATGTCCAGTCGTGTTATCGATAGCCTGCCTGCTACAGTTTCTCTTTCTCAAGCCTCACACACCTGAAATTGCATCACAACAGGCAGAAATTCTGTCTGTATCATCACTTTCTTTAAAATTCATTTTAAGCACTTTTTTTATTATTCAATAAATTGTGGCATTTTGAGTGCTGTAATGTGTGGCGTGCCTTGCCAATAGAACAGTTGCTTCTAATTTTTCTCCTGAGGGGGAAGCCATTTCACACAACAAACATGCACAATCGTTAACTTAAATGCAGGATTGAATATAATAAGTTGCAGGTGATATTTCCCTACAAACATAGACTATGTTACACGTGAGCAACACCATGTTCAATGATCATATAGCCATGCTGTTGCACGAATTTAAAAGGAACTTCCTTCCCTCTGTTTTTCAAGTGCACGCACTTATCTCGCCGGTGTAAAATAAAAATCCATTTTACATCCTACAAGCAGCAAATAAACACGTTAATAAAAACCATTTACGTTGTAGAATAAAATCCTGTACATACTTCTTAGTGATTTCAAAGAGTAATACAAAAATACACTTTAAAAATACATTCACATTTTAGAAAATGTTATGATTTAGGTGTAATTAAGTACGATTCTGTTGAAAATGAACGTCAAATCGTGAAAGGTAACAAACGACAAAAATACGTAAATTTCTTTGTGGGAAAAGCATATATGAAAGTTTTTTGACTTAATTTTTAATTCACTTATTTCATGACAGAAATTCCTGTTTACTGTAAAGTAGCACAGTCTTGTATAGATGTATTAAAACACCATGGACTGAATCATTTGCACACATTTGTTACCTTAAGTTTGTAGTAATCAAAATAAAAAAGAACAGAATGTATCACTAATGGCAACATCTAGGTGTAAAAATTATATATAAATGTAGCAATTGATAAGAATGTGCTTTGAAAAACATATGACATTGCCGCAGTAAACAGAAACAGACACATTGGGCAGAGCGCACTCATGAGTTACGCACATTCATAGAGAGCACATCATACACAGAAAATGATGTGTGTGTCACAAATTATGGTTACTGCTATAGTGGACACTCGCAGTGGAGCCATAGCACAATTCTAAAAATAACTTCCACCCACATGCCTAACACAGCTGTTCACACATGCGCATATCTTGCCTCTGAACAACACTTTTCACGTCGTATAAGTGACAAGTGGACACAGCGATAAAAATAATTGTGGCTTTGGATTTTGTCTGGTAAATACAAAATCCTCTGATTAGAGCTCTGATAAACAGAGACATTACTGTATTTCTGATTGCTGGGCAAGAAAGCTGCAACTTTTCAAATAACATTTTCAAGTAAATAAACTATGGATCTTAACTTATGTCCTTTGCAGTAATAAAAAATGTTGACAGCAAACTCAATAATTTTCCCATCTATGTGGGATTTAATGTCTCATTGGATGCCCGTCATTACAGGCAAAACATGTTTCAACATTAAGGTGGAGCCCATGTGGTAGCAGAAGGATACATAGTCTTTTTGGCTACTGGTTACTACTTCTACACAATCTATCAACAAAATGGAATTCTTAGATGAAATAGACTCTACAGCAGACAATGAAAAACAAGGCCGCTGTGACGTCAGTCGGACAAGATCCACAGCCACGACAGCCCAACTAAAGTAGATCCTATTTCTACTTACCATCCTGTCGGGCTTTTCGGGGTGCACCAACAATGCAAATACGACAAAAAGAACAAAATGTTCTCATATATTTTTTTACTGCAATACATAGATAATAAATTAACTTGTCACCAGAATTACATTATAGTTTGTTTATAAATCATTTGTTTTTTAATGAATTCAAATATTGTCTTGACCTGCAAAAAAGTGCCACAGAAGTTAATTTCCACAAGGTGCGGTCAGATAGTTTTTGATGCCCTTCATGACTTAGTAATTGGAGCAAAAGAAATAGCAAAGAAAAGCCCAAGTGGCATTTCATCAGTAACAGCATTTACTATAAAGCACAAAAGGGATATCATTACAACAGTGCATACAATTGCAGGGTTTAATTCTGCGTTCACANGAAATAGCAAAGAAAAGCCCAAGTGGCATTTCATCAGTAACAGCATTTACTATAAAGCACAAAAGGGATATCATTACAACAGTGCATACAATTGCAGGGTTTAATTCTGCGTTCACACCAGAATCTACTAACNACACAAAAGGGATATCATTACAACAGTGCATACAATTGCAGGGTTTAATTCTGCGTTCACACCAGAATCTACTAACATACTAGCTCTTACACTCACGCATACTATATATAAAATACATCATATAGAAATATAAATAAAATAGTGTCCATTTAAAGCAGTGGATAGGGATTACCTTTGTTTTACTATTCGCTTTAACAAACAGGTATTTAATTTTAATGCGAGTAAATAATACCATTCATCATAAAATACTGATAACCATCCTATTTGTGACAGAATGCTAGTTTTTCTACTACTTGCAATAGCTATAATGCTTATACGAAAGAGTTCTACAACATAATTATTTCCGTATAAAAATCCCAACTGTTACACAGAGTCGCTTAAAATGCCTATAGCCAATAACAATTTAAGCTTAAAAGCAAAACACATTAACTCAAGCGTGCATGTTTCCTATTAGAGTTCATAACTACTCCCAGTTATTGTCAGCCTACTCACATTGGCAAACAGGTAATTATATGTAATGTGAATTTTCCAATACAATGCAACCGCTAAGAAAAAGGTGATCACACAAATATCTAATTTTTGAATCTCTACTGCCACACACAGTGACTAAAAAAANCAACCGCTAAGAAAAAGGTGATCACACAAATATCTAATTTTTGAATCTCTACTGCCACACACAGTGACTAAAAAAAAGACTAAAAAATGTATGCTTTGATGCTATTAAAAAAAACATTCAATATCAACACAATATATCGCGCACGCTTGCTACGAGAGCAGTACACCATTACTCTGGTATTTTGGTCATCATTACTTTTGCAATGTAGGAGTGGGATAATTTTCAATCAACAGCGGAAAACAATGCCAATCCCATGACCATGACCAATCCTGTTTGGGAATCCACAAAAAAATTTTTAACGCTCAGCAGAATAAACAAATGCGTAGGAGAGGCATGAAAAACTTGCAGATATCACCTTGAAGACTGATGCAGNTAACGCTCAGCAGAATAAACAAATGCGTAGGAGAGGCATGAAAAACTTGCAGATATCACCTTGAAGACTGATGCAGCAATCTCAAATACCTGAGCCAGCTGACTAGCCCAACCTGTCAGGCACCAAACAGTACTGCGGCACATCTAACTTCGTTTAGCTGGAGTTCCACGTGGCGCTTGTAGACTAAGTTTACACAGATGAAGTAGCACTCACATTTCCATACGGTGAATGTATAATTGTCCCAATAGCATGGCATGAAATAACGTGCATTTAGATATTTCAAGTCACTTTTCATTAGCCGTCACTAACCTGAACACTGCCGGCTTCGTACCAAAATGCAGCAGTGTTCCATACCAAAATTTACGCACCTTTCGTTTACTTCGCAAAACCAACAAACAGTTCACGTCACAAAAGTTAAAGTGCTTCTTTCAAAGCTAGCCGCCACAAGGCCGATGGCATACGGTATGAGTTGCCCGCCGCTGAGACCGCACTGCCCAACAAGTCTCGCTCCCGCATACTGCTAGACCCAAGCAGCGCCGGACACGCCTTCCGTCTCGTTTCACAACCAACTCGCCACTCTCGCGTAGCAAAATGGTGACAACCTCCCACCAGGCCGAATGCCAAACCAAAGCACTTCACCAAATATGTGCGACCTTGAAGATATTCCACTCCGTCCTCTAACACCTAGCGGCCACGAGAGCTACTAATAAATCACAATTCGCTGGAGTGGCGAACATTACAACCTAAACTACCAATATGTGACACGCATGACACATGCGTGTCACAGCATTCCCCTGAAAACACACCACACTCAAAAGAAAACAAAACCCAGCATAAAAAAAAGCTCTGGCAAAAGCTTGCATCTCCTTTACGTGATTTGATGGTACCTACTCACAAGACTACAAGAACTTATAGTGACAAAAACCCAGATAAGAAACCAAAATTCAAAAACCTGTCCCATAATCCAACATAAGACCTCAATAAGTAACATTTAACGCTGACAAAAGACAAGATTAGAACCTCAATTACACACTAGATCGCAGTTTCAGCCAAGCCCGCGATCCAGGTGCATAACAAATATTATTGCCTTAAGATGTACTGGCCGTGTACAATTTTACTGATGACACATGGGCCTTCCTCACAACAAAATTACTTTCAGGATCAACCTGATTCACAGTCAAAGGTGTAAGGAAATACAGTACCCTTATGGCCCATCATATGCTAGCGATAACTTCGCTGACATAAAATCCAACTTTTTACTGGTCGTCACCTTCCTACACAAACCAAATAACCTGCATGGATGTTACATGGGATACGATCCTTATTATAACGGTTGGACATCTTTTGGGGTATGCTTTCAAGAGAGAGAGGTAAGCTTCTCTCCAGACCTTAGAGTATGAGTTTAAGTTGCAATCATTCAACTATAACAAATCAACATCCTAAACACTCAACAAAGGGTGAGGAGTCTCACATCCAAACATTACCAGGGCCGGTGATTTGCCCATAGGATCATGTGAGTCAGCATTCAATGCCACATTCAAAAGTGCAATTTGCTCATCCCATTTCCGTTGTTTATCATGATGATAAATCGTGAGAGCTCCCTTCACCGATTTATTCAATCTCTCAACCAGGTTTAGGCAAGGGTAGTAGGGGCTCGTATGTATCTGCCTAATTCCCCAAGTAAAACACAGGTCTTGCATAACCTTTCTGTTAAAGTAGGAGGCATTATCTGAAATAAGCAACTCAGGGCTCCCAAACACCTTCAAAATCTCATTTTCTAACTTGCCAGAGATTGCTGATGCCTTCATATCTCGCATAGGCATGAAGATCGAAAACCTAGTAAAACCATTAACCAAAATCAACAAATAATTGCTCCCTATACTAAAACATGGTAAGGGTCCAAATACATAAATGTAAACCTGCTGCCAAGGTCTTACAGGTGTTTCCATGGAATACTTACTCCTTTGGAGTTCAATGACTGCTTCATGCACAGACACTCACAACATTTGCTCACATATGCAACAATATCTGTGTGCAGGGAGGGTCAGTAAAACTCTTTCCTAATTTTAAGCTCGGTTTTCCTTTGTCCCATGTGTGCCCCCACAGTTGAGTGATGAAAGTACCGCAAGATCATGGGTCAAATTGCAGCTGATACTCATCGCTGTTTCTTACCATGATTCCCAATTAAATAAATAACCCCCTTCATAACCTTGGTCTGTAACAATGTTCTTGCAGATTCTACTATTGTCCTCATTTCCTCCTCCACATTCACATTCTGTTCAGGGCAATAGAGGCCGCTTTTTGGTGGCGAATTCCTAAACTTTCTGTCATCTTTAACATTTTTTGACTCACCATCTCTGAGCCGTTACCTGTTCCAAGTATTTTCACCTTGTTCACTGTGTCATTTTTTGCCAATTGCAAGAACACTTTCTTTTTTTCCTCGGTCTCTGATTTGTACTTCAAGAAGTAATCACATAATTATTTACTAAAGTCATCAACCATCAACCAAGCTTTATGCGAACTTATAAGCATAGTTTACNGAAGTAATCACATAATTATTTACTAAAGTCATCAACCATCAACCAAGCTTTATGCGAACTTATAAGCATAGTTTACTGTAATTGCAGGCATGTTTAAGGTCAACTACCAAATTCGTAACTGAAATGAGTGCGATCAGATACACGCTTCAACAGGCGGAAATGGATGACTTGCGCAGGTCTCTATGGCACGCAGACAGATTAAAGAGANAATCAGATACACGCTTCAACAGGCGGAAATGGATGACTTGCGCAGGTCTCTATGGCACGCAGACAGATTAAAGAGATAAACATCAGCTCATGCGGCACAGCGATAGATGTACATGGTACCGCTGCTTGTTAAACGACACACGTTACAGCATCGCCTTACCGCAGAAGTTACAGTATACTTTGAAAAAAGCTAAAAAGCAGCACGGATAAGCCAAAAATGGTTAAGCGAAGCACGAATAAACGGGGGTGTAATGTACTTTACAAAATATGCACAGGAGTACACAGCAAACAAACACACAAAGATCTTACATGCTAACAAAACCCTTTATTTGTGGCCTCGGCCGCTGTTACTAACAGGACGTGCACAAGAGTGTGGGCCAACAGATACATCAAACCTTACATACTAGTTAACAGGATGTGCATAGGAGAGTATGGCAAAAAAAACTTACATAAAAACCTTCACTTAACATGAACCCTTATCTTCGGCCGCAGTCCACCTTCGGTGCACTTGACATGCACATCACATGCATCACACAGCCCTACGCCTCATGTGCGTGTGACCCATGATGGGCTTATGCCGGCCAAGGGACGAGGTCGGATGTGAAAGTACAAGCGAATATCCATAATTTACTTATAACAGAGGTATTCCTACATTATTTGAAGTTTAAGTGCTGTCAGATATGACATATATTAATGAAAAATATTATTATAATCAATTCATAACAAAACTTTCAAATTACCACTACATCATATGAAATACGGTTAATTCTTTCCCAGAAAGTTTCTGGAGATTAATTCCACAACTATAGGTGCTCAGACACTTTTATGATTAAAGTCTCAGCTTCAGTATCCAGGGTAAAAAACTAGATGTTTAATGATATCACATGCACCCTCCTCCACATCTACATGCCTACCAAGACATAAGGGCAGGTTATGTTACGCACAGGGCCACTCTCATGAGGGGAGCACACCAAGATGTGTGATCACTCCCATCCACTTCATGCAGTCTCATGATGCACACTAATTTTGATGTGCATGGTGTCATGGCCATGTTACATTGGCCAAACGCTTAGGCAGCAAAAAANTCATGATGCACACTAATTTTGATGTGCATGGTGTCATGGCCATGTTACATTGGCCAAACGCTTAGGCAGCAAAAAAGCTTTCCATCTGAGTTTAATGTGACAAATGAGTGTTGAGACAAGAGTGAAGAACGTTTTTCTAATATTAAGTAACATGTTAATACCATCAATAAAACGCGGAGGCGGATACAAAAAAATCTATAATTTCCACAATAATAATAATAAAAAATAGAAGTAAGAAATTTTGCCAATTCTTTTGTTGGAAGTCTNAAAATCTATAATTTCCACAATAATAATAATAAAAAATAGAAGTAAGAAATTTTGCCAATTCTTTTGTTGGAAGTCTAGATTTCAAGCATGTATATTCTAGTGTTCTTTTCATAATTGGAATACAAAATTGTTTCACATGCCCTGGGCATCTCTTGAGTCAATAATAAACAGGAAGAACTAACAGATCAGTAACATGTGCAAACTGCAACTCTGAAGAGTAAAAAAAAAAGCCCTCTCACCATGACACCAGCCAATGAATAAATAGTTTTGGGGTTCAAGCATGCAAGTCTAGGCTGCTGCCAAATGAATTCACGAGATTCATTTACCAATAATAATAAACTATACATTGACCTTTGATTGATTAGCTGGAAAGACACTAATTAAAATTAGGCAACATTTCCCACACATAAATTTAGTGTGATGTGTTAGCTAACATAACTTTATATCAAATACATACCTGTTTAAATGATGGAGATGTCTGTTTTAGAGGCTGTTCAAATTTAATTTTTTTCCTAAGGGATCTATTTTCATTTTCTTTAACTTTTAATAGTGATTTTCTTTTGACTTCTTTTTGGTGTGTCTCACTCATCCTGTATACATTTTCTTTTAATGCAAATGATTTATGACCTGTAGATATCTGACTAACATCAGAAGGAAGTTGTCTTGAAGCTCTCATATTTTCTGAATTGATATCGAACTCACCTTTATTATTAGAAATATGCACAAAATTAAATGAATTTAGTGTCTGTTGCTTGAGTTTTCTCGGTACAGGAGGATTTCTTAAAAAAGAGTTTTCAGTATTTCTACAAGAAGCAGATTTCGTCTTGAATATTCTGAATGTCTTGTTTTGTTTCACAATATTCTCCTGTTGACTATTAATAAGAATTGATGGAATTTCTGTAACTGTTCGAGTTTCATCATGTAAGTCAACAGGAAAGCTAAGAAAATCTTTTCCAGTTTTTGCTGGCAATACGTTGTGTTCGGTAAGTACATTTCTATTGCCAGAAACACTAGAATTTTGTAGTGTTACTGGACTCCTGAAATACTTTCTATCATAACATGATTTTGCTTTTCTTTCACTGAACATAACATTATTATTACTGTGTTTTGCCACAAGCTTTGGTAAAATGTCAAGAGTTTTGTTTTCTCTTTTATGATGCATTATTTGCAAGTTAGATTTAGGTTGCTGNCAAGCTTTGGTAAAATGTCAAGAGTTTTGTTTTCTCTTTTATGATGCATTATTTGCAAGTTAGATTTAGGTTGCTGGAACATTTCTGTTGATTTTGGATTATCCAACTGTAACGTATAAGGAATCTCGCAATTAGAAAATTCATCTTTAAGTTCTTTAACTGTTGATGATCCATGGCTTATAGCTACTTCAAGACTATTATCATTTGTANAGAAAATTCATCTTTAAGTTCTTTAACTGTTGATGATCCATGGCTTATAGCTACTTCAAGACTATTATCATTTGTAGTAATATTACTTCCCAGAATTCTTGGTTTACTCAATTCTATGATGCCATTGTTATCAACAGTTAAAATATCAAAATCCTCAAGAGACTTAGTTACATTTTCTGCAATAACTTCACTAGGTATGTTGCATGATTTTTCTTCACTCGCATCTGCAGGAGAATTATGCACAGAACTATCCAACTGCATTAAATCTGAAAACATGGGACACTCATTGCTCATTGCCCACTTTAGGTTAAATGCTCTATGTTGTTCGTAGAACCATTCAAGTCCATGATAACAGTCTTTGTCTTTCTCTTGAATTTTGTTCTGTGCAAGTTCTGGTTTTTCAAATACAAAATTTTCACATACAGGTTGCTTCGGACAGCTTAAATCGGAAAGTGTATTTTCAGCAGACATGTTTTTTATTACTGCATGGTTTAAATTTCCTGTGCATAAACTGTTACTTAAACTCTGAGAATCAACTTCAGGGTTTTCACCAATTTTCAAAATGTCTTCAATATCAGTTTTGAAAGACAGCAACCCTGATGCTAGGATAACATTTACAGCTTCCTGATGACTATTAACCGACTGCTCATTGTTCTTTTTCTCTACAGTTTTCTTCTCGGAAATTATCACTTGTGTGGTGAACTTTGATTTTGATGTATCAGTCTTAAGTTTATCAGTTAAATTAAAATTATTTCCTTTGAAAAAATTATTTCCTTCATTTTTTGAAGAAACAATAACTTCAGGTTCTTCAGTATGAATGTTTCCTAAAGATGTCAGGTCACAATCTGATGCACTTGTGCTCAAGTCATATGACAAAGCATTTACAACATGCTCTTTTACCAATACCTGAACATTTTCACAGGCCTCTGGATCAGGAGCACAATTTGAATTATTTGTAGATGGAAATTTGCTACATTTAAGGCCACAAGTGTCCGTCACCTTTTTACTTTTTTCAAGATATTCTTGGGCTCTGTAAAATAAAAACATGAAATTGTTAAGTGTACTAATTGAGCACAGAAATTTATGGCAGGTAAGTTACAGTTCATGGGCAATTAGCTCAATAATTCAAAAGACGTGTTTTGTTTGTTGGGCATATAACTGATCTTCATATCCTAAGTTTACTTATAGTATACACTGTAAATATCAAGATAAAAAAATTTATTTACGTTTGTACAATTCCTTGTGAAAAAAATTAACATATCCGGTATTAGGCCTGCATGTTGCTGATGGCTCAGTCAGTAGAAGCAAACAAAAAAGGCTATAAGTTAATTTATATCAAGTGGTCCAAAAAAATATTTAGCAACTTGGTCATTTTGAAGAGAATAAACACACATACATAGGGTTACCAGATGTCCTCTTTTACCCAGACATGTCCTCTTTTTGAGACCAGGTTTTACAAAAAAAAAAAATCTAGATGTCCTCTATTATAATAAAAGTGAAAAACAACAAAGTTTTACTTTTGTGAGTTTTTTTATATGTTGTTAGACATTCAGTAACGGTGCCAACGAACTTCCTGCAAAAGTGAAAACTTTTTGCAGAATTTTATGTGATTCTTTTGCCTTTATCAAAACACTTATATTTTTTCCTGGCTGTTTTTTTTTTACATGTCTAAGGTGAGAAGTGCCCAATCTAATCAAAATGTTACTATTGTTTGCTAGGACATAGAAACCTGTTAGAATGAATTAAATTGTTAAAGAAATACTATTGAAATGTATCTGAACCTAAGCTGTGCAAGAGATGAACTGTCAATTAACAAAATTGTGTCCAGTGCTTATGTACAACTGTTTTTTGTGTGATTACTTCTATATTATTCCCATATGGAAAAGTTTATATGTGGCCAGATATAATAATACCAGATCTTGCCAATCTCAGATTTGGGCAGATCTGAACCATTTGTATAAAGCCACAAAACTTATACACACTATGATAGCATATTTTATATAACAACATTTGTACAGAAAAAAATGACTATGCTGCACACATATAACAAAAGTTATTTCTGCTTTCAAAGTGCACAACCAGTGTGTTAAGAAAACATGGCATAAAATGCAAAAGTCTTCTGGAAGGTCACCAAAACGTTTGTCCCGAAAGTTGGAGATGTTTCGCCACTGATTTTACCTAGGTAAAATTCCTATGGTTGTAACCTATACACATTATAATAAGCACTACGTTTAGGCACAGCCTGCTAATTGCATGATTAAGTAATCACACTTATTTCATGTATTCTCTATATCCATTTAACATGTACTTTATTTACACAGTATTATGTAACACATAAACCCACATAGTGCTGCAACACAGAACACTATATATTTATTAAAAGTAAATTATATGACACATGGAAGATGAAAATGTTTTTATTAATGACGACATTGCTATTTTTCAGTAGCAAAAATTGTGAACTACTTTTAAAATTAACTTCGTTTATGCACTGTTTTCTATATGCATACTAAACATTAAAGTTAATAAGCAACACTATGGATGTACACATTTAGTTTAAACTGTCACAGTTTAATATGATAAAAAAAAACACTGTCTGCCATAAAAATTACTTTTTGGTTATTTTTTTTAATTTTTAGAAGTGCATCCCATACATGTCAATATGAGAAGTATTTTTGGTTCCTGATTACACACTAATACACCAAAAGATAGTAAGCACTGTTGCATACTAAAATTAACAGAATTAAAAGATTAATAGTTTGTTATGGGGCATTTGAAATTGTACCTGAAATCATAGTCAAGAATAATAGCAAGTTTTCGAAATGTTAATTGACATGAAAAAACTTTTTCTTAGAAACATCCAGGCTGACTAACAAATACACCAATAACTTAATTCATTTGATTCTTCAACTATCATTTTGTATTTTGCGAATTTTGCAAAGTTTTGTGCTCATTTGCTTTTTGATGTACAAGTCATCCTCCACTTTAAAATTCCTTTTTTTGGCCTCTTCTTTGGAAAATCCTAAAAATCAACAAATCATACTGTCGTAATATTATTTAAATATTTTAAAGATTTCAAAAAGTAAACTTACGCATAATGGCACGGACTTCATTGAAGTTCAATGCAGGCCTTGTAATGACGCAATATATTAATTATCGGAATACGCGGTTCATTTCCTTTCGTTTAGCGGGGCTTTGTAAAATATTATCTGGATTTGAAATTAAAGCCATGAGAGTTAGTTATCATGGTAGTTAGTTTATCGGGCATCTATTTGCCATTTCACGAAATCTTATTTGTTAAACGTCAGTATTAGTGATAGAAGCTTTCCAAACTGTGTCAAAAGTTTGTGTTCTAGAAGGTTTGGATTATCTTTTACTGACGATGCAGTTCGGATAGCTACGCAGTTCGGATAACGTGGGAAAGCTGGCCCACGCCATGCCTTATTTGGTGTGAGAAGTGGGGGTAGCCAAGAGACAAATACTCGTGTGCATATCGCCATTTAGCAGTCGACACTCAGTGCTCCAGCAGTAAACTCTCAGTGCTCGAGCGGTAGGCTACTGACGAAAACAAGATTTTAAAAATTGTCACGGAAGGACATTTTTTGTCACGGAAGGAAACATTCCTCAAACTTTCCCTGCACAATCTTTTTCCAGTTTTCCTTCCTTTTTTTTACACATTAATTTACCCTCCATATTCATTACTCAACAGTATAGATATGGTTTATTGAATATTAAGTCTCAAAATTATTCCAATGAAACAAAATATTTCTTAAAATTTGGTACATATATTTTACTATTTTGTTAGGGTTTAAAATGTGTCCTAATTATTGACTGAGAGAAAATATTCAGATGATTACTGTAGACCTTAAACCACCTAACTTATGTATATTTTTTAATGAGGTTATGTTATGTGCTTTGTTCAGTTTGGCAATGTATAATTATTTACTAACACATACAAACATACACACTGTATTATCAAGTTCCTAAGTAATTATGTATCAGTCTAACAGTTCTCTTAATTTACAAATGTATAATGTTTTGTAGATCAACAATGAGGAAGACAGGTGCTCAACAGATGCAGGAATGCAGAGAGAGGCAGAATATAATTTCAGGCAAGGAAGAAGAAATTAAATGCAGAGATCGAGAAAGAAAAAAACTAAAGAGGGAAGAAAGAACTCATTAAAAATGGAGGTATTTTCAAATTATGAAAATATGAGCGAGAAAAGAAAAGGAATGCATGTAAGAATATAACACATCAAAATTGCACAAACAGTACACTTCTTTCCCCAAGTGCTTTAGGGAAAGCGACAGTTAGAGTAAATAAGGTGCTTCCTCGTTCTCCAAGGAAAAGTGTTGAGGTTCTTAAGAAACTTGTCAAATCTCTGCCGCCAAAGAAATTAGGCAAATTTTTTAATGTGGAAGGACTAATAAATAATCAAAAAGCAGTAGTTCAAAGAAAACGAAGAAGTGATGCATGGCAGTGTGCTGCTTAGAAAGACTCTGTGTGTCAGTCCTAACTGCAAATAGCAAAATGCTGCATCAAAAATGCCTATTGCTTGTGAAGCATTCCGTATTTTTAACAAATAATTAAGTGATGTTCCTTCAGGGTATTCCAAATTAAAATCATTATGCCTTGAACATGTAGTTCCTACGACTCTTACAGATCAGGATGTATGTATGTGTAATTATCACGGAAATGCTAAGCTATAGGCTATTCACGGTAAAGTGAGCACTTTTTGAAGCTCTTACATATGGAATAATAGTTAATAAAAATATATTATTGTACCCTTAAATGTTAACTTTCAAGTCCGATGAAATAATTACTTACATGGTAATATCTATTTAAAAAGTGGTGGAAGGATAAAAAATGGCTGATAGGAAAAAAGTTACTAGGGCCTCAAAAATGTTCACTTTACCATGAATAGTCTTTACTAATACATTCATTGAGAAAGTTGTAACAGTTGAGTTACAGCAATGATATTATATTTTTCTTTAAAGTATTATATGTAAATATTGTCTAATTTGTTATGATATAAAAATAATTTTGTACTACCCTGAAGTAGGTATAGAAGCTTGGTCAGGATCCACCTCTCACATAAATATGGTGAATTTTTGTATTTTTGCTTAATTTCAGTAATATTTTAATCTTGTCTTAATAACTAATGTGTATTACATTGTTTTGGTTTAATTTTAAGCTTTTTGCATAGACGAATATAAGTAAGAGACTTGTTCAGCTCAAGCCAGTTAATAGCAAGCAAGAATTTAAACCCCTTTTAAAGGTGCATTACCAAAATGTTTATTGATCGGTACTATCTATTTTAATTAATATACTTCCCTTCCCGGTTTTCAACTTCCTTGATAGCCCTACTTTTGGTCATAACTCTTGGATGTATCACCGCAGCAAATGGTCATCATAAGTTAGGGCTCCGAGAAAATAGTTTTGTGGTGTTGAAATGCTGCACCATCATAAATATTTGTAGCAATCGAAGAGGTAGTAGAGGTCTATTTGAACGTGAGTAATCATGAAGAGGCTCTCAAATGTTCATTAAATTATTTTTGGTGACATCAAGAAAGAAGCAGACTCCGGCATCTGGGATGGTGCTATTATAATCCAGTCGTCCTGCAGATGAGTGAGGCGTCACACCTCTTTATTTATTTGCTGTTTCGACTTAATGGAACTCTTGACTTTGTTTGGCAGTCTATAAATTTAATTGCAATTTATTCATTATCAAATGCAATACTTTTAAGCCCAGATTAAATTGTGATGAGGGTCTACAATTGGATTATAGTTTCAGAAAATAATTAAGGCTATTTTAAATCTCTGGACTTTCGCACCTTTTAAGAAAGTCATTACATCAAGGCATCAAAGTCTCTTTCTGCATGGCTAGTGAGGGTCAAGTGTAAAAATACGTCGTAAAGATTGTTTATTTTAATTAGCAGTCATGTTTTGTCTTTCATTATCGGACAGTATCCTTTTATTATGTCTTCTGCCAAAGTAATTTTCATGAAACATTTGTTTTGTAAATTAATGATTTCAGTATTTGTGTCTCTTCCAAGGGATAAATGCTATGTTGCAATTCTGGTAATATGTTATATTTTCAGTTTACGAGAGATGTGATATTTGCTGGTAAGCATTGTGCTGAAATGTTTGCAAAGTTTTTGTCAATACAATTTTTATTTTTTTGTGTGATGTTCTTGTACAAAGGGTATTTGCATTCTGACGTACGCTATGTTGTGTGCAATTTATTTAATTCTGATCTTGCTTAAATTTAATTACTTTTATTTAGACGTGACAACCCAAACTAGCTAAGTTTATTCACCTATCTTACTATTTGGAAATAGCTTTGCACTGCTGTCGTAGTTTTTCACTTCCTCGTTCGTTTCCTATTTTCCTATCTACCGTACTAACATTTCACAATCCCGGCGCATTAATTTTGTTACAAATATAATTCATTTCCAAATAATATATAATTCATTTCAAAATAATATGTAATTCTGTAAGCCATGTCGGACTTCACAAAGTATGTTGAAAACTTAGCTAATTCTGTAAGCAAAGTACTTATGCGATCAAAGAATCAGTGTGTAGACAGGGAATGTAACCTCTGTGGAACTTCCAATTTAGATTATTGTTTTGACAACAATGAATTAAATGTAATTATTTCCTATTTTAAGTGNAGAGTTGTGAAACAAAAAATATCTGCAAACATTGAAGCAGTTAACTCAGAGCTCTGCACAATGGAATCTCTGTACCGGAATCGTTATAATGCTAAAAATACAACATAATGAATTAGGGGTAATTATTAAGTTTAGGGGCTTTTCTGTAAAAAAAAAAAAAAATTAACGGAAAATAGTATATTTCCACTCTAATAACAATGCAGAACACGAATATACGAGGTGCATTAACATACAACTACTTTCTTAATATGTGCCCACCTAACCTAACAGAACCTAACCCCACGATGGGTGAATCACTATTTTACATTTTTAAACTATCCTAGGATTGTAGGGTTTTAAACTAACCTAGGAGTTTAGGGTTTTACACTAACCTAGGATTGTAGGGTTTTACACTAACTTAGAATTGTACGGTATTAAACTAACGTAGGATTTTAGGGTTTTACACTAACCTAGGATTTTTGGGTTTTACACTAAACTACGAATTTAGGATTGCAGGGTTTTAAGGAACCGTAAAACACACCAAAAGAATATCAATTTACTCACCTGATATAATTCCTCTGTCAACGGCCAATTCAACATTACCTCACTCAACGAAACACCGTGTTCCACAAATCCGCCACATACGCAAATATAACACACTGTATCACTAGTTTTCAGCCGAATATAACGCAATGAAACACTCGTTTACAGTCAAATATAATGCACAGAAGCACTCAATATTGCTTTCTCCGTTTTTAAATCCGTCAGAACTAGACACGGCAAAGACGCAATGGCAACCAATTTTTTTTAATTGACCGTTAAAATGCCCGTAATGACATCCGTGGCCGCTAGGTAGCGTGAAATCAGCAATGTGCGGCCATTAATAATGGCGGTAGACATTAATAGACGTAAACAAACCGGGCAAACTGCTTGTACATTTCGCAATATTTTTTTTTATATGTTCTACTTATTTTAACATTACGTCCTCTTGAATATGAACGAGGTAAGCTGTGCAGAACCCAATAATGCAACTTTTGTTGGTCTAGGACGTTTCGTTCAGAAACGTCGACGTAAACACACCGGCCGAACGGCTCGCACATAACGGAAATTTGTTACATTTGTTTAAATATGTTGTACTTATTTTAAAGCTATGCCCCTAGTATATTCGTGTTCTACGTGATTAGTAGAGTAGAAATATATCATAATTTTGAATTTTTTTTTTGTGTTTTTCAGAAAAGCCCCTAATCTTAATAATTACTGAATAGCGTATATTAAAAAAAACACTTTCACCATATAAAATAATTATTCTGGAAGACTTTGCAGAAAATTACATGGTTAAGCATCAGTCTGAAATCATTCAGGCCCACNCTGAATTGCGTATATTAAAAGAAACACTTTCACTATATAAAATAATTATTCTGGAAGACTTTGCAGAAAATTACATGGTTAAGCATCAGTCTGAAATCATTCAGGCCCACTGAATAAACCCACTGTAACTATTTCACTGCAGTAGTTTATTACAAATTTGAAGATCAACTGCAACATATGAGATATGAAATAATATCAGATACACTGTACCATTGTAAAGACAGTGTGCATGCATTCAATGAGGCCATTTTCAATTATTTAAAAACAAAGCTCACACTTGCTATTGATTTTGTTTACTAATATTCTGATGGTGCTGCAAGCCAGTTGAAAAGCCGATAAAAACATGTGATCTTCTTTTCCATGAAGACGACTTTGGCTTTCCGGCTGACCACAGTTACTTTGAAACATCCCATCGAAAAGGTCCCCAAGAAGGTGTTGGCAGAGAAGTAAAAAGTTATAATATTAAGATCTGAACTTAAAAAAAAATTGTAGTCAACGGAGCTCAAGATTTTGCAAATGCTGCATCCAAATTGGTAAAATCTATTAATATATAATATGTTCAACAAACTAAAATACTAGAAATTGCGATCAAAGNACAGTTACTTTGAAACATCCCATCGAAAAGGTCCCCAAGAAGGTGTTGGCAGAGAAGTAAAAAGTTATAATATTAAAATCTGAACTTAAAAAAAAATTGTAGTCAACGGAGCTCAAGATTTTGCAAATACTGCATCCAAATTGGTAAAATCTATTAATATATAATATGTTCAACAAACTAAAATACTAGAAATTGCGATCAAAGNGCTGCATCCAAATTGGTAAAATCTATTAATATATAATATGTTCAACAAACTAAAATACTAGAAATTGCGATCAAAGTAGAGGGTTGCTGGGAAAGTAGTCTTCCAGTGCACGGACTCCGTAAATTTCAATATGTGGTACCACCTGAAGATTGCAAAAGTGGTACTTTGTTATTGAATTCAGTGTTTTCTGGACAGGAGAGTAAGGGAAATTATTAAGAATGCCATATCTGCATCACCAGGAGATTATGAAAAACTTCCAGCGACAACTGTACAACAGAGTACTGATTAGGTTGAAAGCACCAAACTATGCGAAGGAAAATTTGTGCTCTACAAAGTACTCTCAGAAAAGAATTTCATGTTTCATTGTGTATGCATAATTCAAGAGTTACTGTCTCCAAATGATTTTAGGGTGATGGGGTTGAAGGCAACGGACACAAAAGGAATTTATTTCAAGGCCAATGAAAGTGACATATTTACAATTTCCAAGAGTTATGTGTTGCTTGTACTCACCGATTCATTAATGGAGTGTCAAGTTGGTAGTGATATGATTTGTTACAAATTTAATGCTCATGTCAATGTTAATGAAGCTTAATTTTGTTCTAACAAATGCTTCTGCATAGTTAATGTTAATACTGTAACATTTCAATGAAGGGAATGAACCTTGCTGTTTTGAAACAATACAGAAAAATGAAGGTGACAAAAATTCCTTCTGTAAAGTATTTCCGTGACTACACATTAAGTATTATTATTGTGACGTGTTGAGTTTATATTTTGAAGTGTGATGGTACGACTGTGTGGCTTATCCAGTTTGTGCCTTGTGTCCTCCCCTGCGGGTTATGAGCGCTCGACTCCTGTCATCGCGTCTGTCTGCAGAGCATTAATGTTTAGCAGGTTGCAGCGCGAAGTGTGAAGGGGCCACCAGCCTGAATTATGTATGATTGGTTCTTGTCCCTTTGTAAATTAAAAAGGTGGTCAGTATAGTGTGCGCTGAAGCCGAGCCTGGCATCTCCGGAGAAGGAGGTGTGCCGGAGGGGGATGCCGGAAAGTATATTAGAGGCGTGTTTTTGGGGATTGGCAAGATCGTTACAGAGTGTCTGGGAGGCTCGGCTGGTCAGGAGATCGTCTGCCTAATGATGCATCAGTTAAGTACGATTCAGGACTCTGTTAATTTCTCATTGGTGAGGTGGGACTTAGAATAATTCTGCAGAATAACGTGTGGGACTTAGTCTCTGGCAGTGATAAGTTTGGACTTAGAAAATATTAGGTCGACTGAGGTAAAGAACTGTTTCTGGCCGAAGGGCATTGGGACTTTGCATTCACTCGATGGAATAATGGACTTAGTTTTTGGATACCCAAAGTTGAACTTCAGAACGAGGAAAGGAGGACTTAGGTTTTGGATGCCCAGAGTAGAACTTAGCCTCTAAATTGGTGAATGCAGGACTTTGTACTGAGAAGAAAGGATTCAGGACTTAGATTTGTGGAAGTACATAGGAAGTACACAGTTGATCAGGAACGCCAGGAAAATTCAAGAGTATGAATGAGATAGTTTGTATGACTGTAAATTGTTGTGAATAAGCATGNGATCAGGAACGCCAGGAAAATTCAAGAGTATGAATGAGATAGTTTGTATGACTGTAAATTGTTGTGAATAAGCATGAGCCCTACCTGCACCCTAGGATGTATTGGTGAGGGCAATACCCTCAGCTCATGCATACGGACGAGTGTGTGAGAAAGTGAAAGAGAGCACTACCTACACTCCTAATGGGTATATGATGAGGGCAATACCCTCAGCTCTANAGTGTGTGAGAAAGTGAAAGAGAGCACTACCTACACTCCTAATGGGTATATGATGAGGGCAATACCCTCAGCTCTAGGTGGTAGTGTGGATATGTGTGAGTGTACATGTGTATGAGCACAACCTACACTCCTAATGGGTATATTGGTGAGGGCAATACCCTTAGCTCTAGGTGGTTGTGTGGATATGTGTGAGAGTACATGTGTATGAACACAACCTGCACCTATGGTATATTGGTGAGGGCAATACCCTCGGCTCATGCACATGTTGTGTCGTGGGTGAGCACTACCTACACCATATGGGTGTACTGGTGAGGGCAATACCCTCAGGCTCATAAGTTTGTGAATTGGTGACTGTGTATGGATGAGGTAAATAATNGGTGTACTGGTGAGGGCAATACCCTCAGGCTCATAAGTTTGTGAATTGGTGACTGTGTATGGATGAGGTAAATAATAGGGTGGTCCTTATATGGGTAAAAAAAAATTTTTTTCGAATTTTTCACGGGGCACCATCTCATTTGATTTNGGTGTACTGGTGAGGGCAATACCCTCAGGCTCATAAGTTTGTGAATTGGTGACTGTGTATGGATGAGGTAAATAATTTTGTATTGTGGTCGGGAGTCCTTTCTTTTGGAGACCAAAGGCCTCGGTGACTTTTCAATAAGATATTAAGATATTGTTTGTAACTTTTTATAATATGATATGTGCTCAGTAATAATTCTTTTTGGGAGAATAACTGGATGTTTTAAATGTGTTTTATGAAATATTAAATGTAATGTGAATGATTATTTAGAAATTAAATTGTTATATTGTATCAAATGAAATTCTTATACATTGGAACTCCTGTATTACACTCCCTGATTTTACACACACTTTTCTTGGTCCCAATGTCTGTTTTTACAGCATAAATTACCCTATTATTACACTTTCCTGCATTTTGCAACATTTTTTTCCCAGTCCCTTGAAAAGTGTAAAATAGGGGGTTCACTATATAGATATTGTAAATTGAAAAGAGGTCAAATGGGAAAAGAGAATATGTGGCCAAAATTAAATAGTTGTTTTGACATTTATGTGCACACCCACCCATTCTGGACTGCTTTTGAAAGGCTTTTTTTGGTGATTAATGCTTCCCATTCCCGTCCTCTTCCTGGATAGTCCTAGTAGTAAGTAGACAGAGGTTGAGAGGGAAGTTGTGGTGGTATTGGGAACCGTCACATAATGATGGCAATAATTACCTAAATAAAACAATAAAAATTTATTGTTTAGTGTAAAATTGTACAATAATGTTTATACCTGAAATACGAAATGTACAGAACCCTGTTGAATTGTTTTATTATTTAGGCATAAAAATGCCACTATTACAAGCAAAACAGAAGTAGTATGTATTTTTTCTGTCCTTCCGTAACTTTAGATTTAACAATTTTCATAAATTAATTCTACTAGCATTAAAGGGCAAACATAGTATCAAAACATTCCTCACAAATTATATTTTCATTTGAAACCTTTTTCCAACCAGTGTTTGGAATATTCCTGAAATTCATATGACTAAATCTTTAATATGTCATTCTTCCATGACAAAGAAATACTGTGGCCTGACCCAAGACACACATGCTTACTGACCTGAAAGCTCCAAAAATGAAAATCATACAACAGAAAATTCAGAATCTTTTGGACACTAAAGTCAAAATCATCTTTCAGTTCACCTGCTTTCCTTGTGCTTAAAGGTAATGGTCATCATATGGTAATTGATTTTAGTCGTTTGAACAAACAAATTAACATTGAGAGTTCCACTTCCGAATCTGAATTCTGCTTTCTATTGGTTTAGTAAAGCCAAATATTTTAGTCTATTTGAACAAAATTCAGTCTATCATCAAATTCCACTTACTAAGAATTAAAAAATGTTACCGGTTGTAACAATAAAGGTCACTGGTTTAATTTTAATTTTTTTTTATCTCCCAAAAATGAAAATAATTATTTTTAAGTGCACTTTTTCTACAGAGCTTGTAAATAGTTATGCCTATAGGCTTGTATAGAATGTAAAAGGGGAATTGTCAGATATAATTTTATAAAGGTTAATGTAGATTATTTTGTACTAGTGAAATAACCAAGTCTGTTTGATATTGCAAGGTACTATTTTTATATTAATTCAAGGTTGTATAATGATATTTTTCTGCTTTGGCGTTTAGTTTGTTTTGCTGTGCAGGTAGGAAAAACTGTCAGGTTGGCGCCACGGTGGCGACAGGTAATTAGGTCGGCAGTGGCACGATATGTCAGGCGAGTGGGCTGGGCCAATTAGGAGTTAGCTTGTTGGTCGATGTGGGTGCCCGGTGCCATGATGTGGGCAACAGAAATCGCAGGGACATCAAACGGGAAGGTTTTTGTCGAGGTGGCCCGGTAAAAATCTTTTAATGTAAGATAAATGAGTGAGATAATTTTACTCGCATAGGTTGAAGGCCATTCCGAGAAAGTTTATCTTAATCGTTTGGACTAACCTGCACCAAAAATTATATAAACATGTAAATTATTAAGACCTACGTGTGGCAGCATCAAGGCCTTTTAGCTAGGAACTCTTGCCTTAGCTCATACAGTATGAGTGTCCATGACCGGACATANACAGAAATCGCAGGGACATCAAACGGGAAGGTTTTTGTCGAGGTGGCCCGGTAAAAATCTTTTAATGTAAGATAAACGAGCGAGACAATTTTACTCGCATAGGTTGAAGGCCATTCCGAGAAAGTTTATCTTAATCGTTTGGACTAACCTGCACCAAAAATTATATAAACATGTAAATTATTAAGACCTACGCGTGGCAGCATCAAGGCCTTTTAGCTAGGAACTCTTGCCTTAGCTCATACAGTATGAGTGTCCATGACCGGACATANCGTGGCAGCATCAAGGCCTTTTAGCTAGGAACTCTTGCCTTAGCTCATACAGTATGAGTGTCCATGACCGGACATAAGTTGCATCAGCTCAGTTAAAAATAATGCAGTAACTTGGTGGTGCAATTTTCATGACTTGGCAAGTACCTCACGATAAAAGTTAGCCGTGAATCAAAGTGAAGTGTTTCTTGTAACAAGTGTGTCATAAACAAAGAAACATTAAATTAAATTTAAAAAACTAAATACGTGGTTGTTATCTTAACATATTTACAAACATTTAATTATCACCCAGTGCACAGGTAATTATCGCAGCAGTGGTTCGAGAGTGTATTTTGTCGCAGCTGGCTAGCAGGCTGCAGGAGTTGGAACTAACTTCTTCGTCTCTGTACTCCTGTTTCTTTTTGCACTGCTGGCCAGGAGGCCAGCAATGTAACACAGTTATGCGTTCCATGAAACCTTTATAAAACACTGTTGTGCCTTTTGGCCTTACTACAGGAGCTCAGGTCCTAACCCGGCTACTCAATCAGGTGTTAGGCGATGTTAAATTCAAGATCGTGTACAACTATCTGAATGACTTGGTTGTTACTCAGACAGTTTCAAGGAACATGTAGCTTACCTTAGAAAGGTTCTTGAAAGATTGCCTAATACAGGCCTTACCGACAACTTAAAAAAATTGAAATTCAATGACCGGAAAATTTATTTTCTTGGCCATGTAGTTTCAAGAAAAGGAGTTTCAATTGATCCAGACCAAACCAAGGCTTTGAGATATTTTCCTCCTCCAAAAGATGCAAAAGGTGTTTCTTGATTTATTGGTATAATCAACTTCTACACAAAATTCATTTCAAAATTTGCCTCTTTAAATGCATTGAGAAAAAAGGGAAAAAAATTTGTTTGGGCTCAAGAGCAATAAGATGCTTTTGAATTTTTGAATCTAGCTTATAGCCTACCCTCCAGTTCTCAAACGGCTGACTTTTCAAAACCTTTCATATTCCAGACTGATACTTCCAGCACCACACTTGGTGCTGTTTCATCACAAGAAATCAATGAGCAAAGGCAACCCATCGCATTCGTATCACGAACACTCACTCATCAGGAAAAGAAGTGTTCAGCCTATGAATAAGAATGCTTAGCAGTATTTTTTCGAACGGACAAACTTAGAAAGTTTTTGAAACATCAGGAATTTTTAATTGAAACAAATAATCAAGCTCTTTCATGGTTACTTGCTCATCCAAAGCAACTCAGAAAATTAGGATGTTGAATTGTCAAAATTTTATCACTAAAATGCAACATATTCACGGAACCGATAACATTGTTGCTAATGCATTGTCTCGTGGGTTTGTAAATTAACCAGAGGAAACCTCTTCAGAACCAGAACCTAATCATCGCAGCCCACTGCTGACCGATTTCCCTTTGGCATTGAAGGATACTGAAACTCATCAAAGATCTGATACTTACATTTGTGACAAAATGGATCAAATTCAGAAAGAGGTACCGCACCAAAGCTGTAAAAGGTATCTAAAGGTGTTTTACTTTACAAACGTCGTTTCTCCAGAGAACATAAAATAGTCTTACCTCAAAATCTTTGTGACATGGGCTTTCAATATTTCACTCATCCCCATTGGGAGCTCGTTTAGGTACTTACAAAACCATTAATGCCATTAGGCGTATGTTNTTTCAATATTTCACTCATCCCCATTGGGAGCTCGTTTAGGTACTTACAAAACCATTAATGCCATTAGGCGTATGTTTGTTTGGAAAGAGTGAAAATATGTTAGTTTTGTGCTTTAAGCAAGATACCAAACTTGGTTTACTTTCATCTGACACTGCAGAACGACTTTTGCAGAAACGTTTCACTGATTTTGTTGGTCCGTTTCCCCACTCAAAGTCAGGTAACATANTTTTGTTGGTCCGTTTCCCCACTCAAAGTCAGGTAACATGTTGTTGGTGTGTACAGATGGATTTACTAAATTTGTCTGGCTCAGTCCACTGCGCAAAGCAATTTCAGAGACTACAAACTCTGCATTAAATAATTAAATTTTAAAAATTTCTGAAATTCCATCATTTATCATTTCAGACAACGGTTCACACTTTAAGTCTAAGGTTTTCAAAAATTTGTGTTCACTCATGGTATCCAACATATCACCACATCTTACTATCCACAGCCGTCATATGCAAAGCACTTCAACAGGAATCTCCGTTCATCACTCATTGTTTTTCACGCTGACAGCCAGGATAGGTGAGATCAAGACCTTGAATGGTTACAAATGACATTTAATTATGCACGTCATGAGGGACACAAATCAACACCTTTCGAACTACTGTTCACTTACAAACCAAACACTCCTCTTTCCAATCTTTTGTCACTAGCTGATCTGTTTGTTACCTGATGATACAAAGCACATCAAGGAGATTTAGAAAAGAACCTGTGAGAATTTGAAGCTGTCAAATGGCAAATCCAAAAAAAGATAAGATAAGGGTCATAGGCAGAACCCCTTCAAATTAGGGGATTTTTTGTTATGCCGAACATACACTTTGAGTAAAGTCATCTATACGAGAGAGGCTAAACTCGTACGGTTGCACTTTGCAACCCACTTAATGAGAAGTTAGTGGGTCGGGCCCTTGATTTGATCAGTTTATGTCATCAGGGTACTATACCTGAATCCATAGCTTTTCATCGTAATGATGAGCTTTGACAAATGTTAAGTTGGCTATATAACTGTGAGATATTCACAAATTGCAGCTCAAAATAAGAGTTAGATGCAATACATGGCAGTGTCACCTCTCTACTTAGTTGCTCTATGACCGTACCCATAAATAATGGCCTAATCAGCTAGTGCTTGGGTGATGTTAAACAAAGCTATATTGTATATCCACTGATGGAGTCATGACGTGCAACACATACATGCACAACTGGGCAGCTGGTTACTATATGTCCCTCTTTGGAGTGACTGACTCATTTCCTTTGTGTTCATGCGGTCAGTAGCCCAAGTCATTCTCCAGCCTGCACTCAAGAGAAGCTACTGGAGGGCACATGTAAACACACGTAACAAATTTTTTTGAAGGAATTCTATTGGTTCAAAAGTTTGTAGTGTGTAAGAAACTACACTAGGTTTATGAAACTTTTTTAATAACTTTAAAACAATTTTGTGATGCCAGCTTTGCATCCACTTGCATCCAAACAGAAATGACCAGACCTGCTTTCAATTCCTTTTTCTTAAACCACTAGTTGGAAAATGTTACCAGCTAACATAGCTGAAACAGCAGATATTTCTGAGGATCCAGAGTTGACATATCCCTAGTGCACACAAGGTGAATACTATGAGTATATTGAAGTTTCAACTCAAGCTATAATTTTTATAAATACTAAAAACATACATACTATGTTTTTCTTACCTCAGTTCAACTAGTTGTTTTGGCTGCAACGAGGTAACTAGTGGTGGAAAAATTTCATCCAAAATAGTGCATACGTCATTTATCTGACCTAAAATTAACAGGATATACATATTTAATAAACTATGTCAATCATGCTACACACAGTATAAATATGTTAACAGACCTGTTAAATTTCACAGATGCATTACAAATAAAAATATATAAATTTAAAAGGGAATAAAATCAAAGCTATCTGGTAGTTAAAGATTAACATTTCTTTATGTTAAATATTTACTCTTTGAATTTTGTAATATTACCGGTAAGATTTCTCTGAGCAAAGTTTGATAACATTAGATGCATAATGATAACCATGCAAAAGATCTGGATACAGTCAACTCTCGACACAACGACCCTGGTAATAACAACTGCCTTGAAGTAAAAACCCTTTTTTGTAGAACTATAAAAAACTTGGTTAAAAAATTGAAAAATAAGTTTGTTGCATTTATTTTGGTCACTGACTGTTGCAATTCTCTTCACCACTCCTGTATGGCTCCAAAGTGGAAAAGGTTTAAAATAAACACCACTTACTAACACATGACCGCTCCCCTCTTGCATCAAGGTCACCAATGCTTACCAACACATGCCTGCCAGCCTGGTGTTATTTATGTTCGCTCCTGGGTTTAGTAGCTCAGACACTGCCCTTTGCGAGAACGCAAATAAAAACACTAGACAGAACTACTGAAAGGCGAAATAAAGACTATCTTTCTTTGACATGGCTGTGAGAAAACAGATTATTACAAGTTCATACCAAGATAGTTTTTTTTTGTATGCGAAGGTTGTTAGGGCAAGGGGAAGCAGAAAACTTAACGCGATATTAAAAAAAATGGGGGGATATTTTGGCATAAATTGGTACGTTCCTCACAGTACCATCACTGACTCCACTTTTTTTTGTTCCGGCATAAAGGAATAAATATGTACTGCATGTCAGAGGCTCGACATGGAGTAGAGTATGCATTCTTTGTCTCAGTCACTGTCACAAAAGCCACTCTCACCTTTTCACCCCTCTTTTCAATCTATCACTTCCAGACACAGTTATTTTATTGGCAATACATGCCGCACGTGCTTGGAGATCGTATATATGTACAAAACTATCTTTTATTTGTCGAACATCTGCCTTTTGAAGTGATAAATATTATTTTACTTAAAAAAAGTGTGATTTTTGAGGCAGAGGTGAATAAATACAGGTATTAGATTTGTTTCTTTATAAATATTAATTAATCATTCAAAACCACAACTTTGCATCTGCAATGAAGTTACATGGTGCTCATTCTCGATGCTTATGCATCATTTGGCAACAAGAAGGAACCTTATATGCCCTTCGAGGATTTCATTTATTCAGAAAACATCTATCTATTGAAACAAATTAATTTTTTAATAACACATTCTCTCATTTTCCCACAATAAGCCATTGTAAATGGAATCGTGCTTGGTAAAATGTTTTATAAGCTGCTTGATGTGTAAAAATTTTGGTGACAAAGAGAGGTCAAGTGTGTACACTCCTGTGGTACCATTTTACTTGAAAAATGTCTGCCTAGTAATTTAAATTACTATTTCATTTAACAATTAAGTTGGTATTATGCCAGAGAAGATTAAAAAACAAACTTCCCTGGGAAAAAAACATAGAACAAGATTATTTTTCTAAACATGTGTTTCATATATAAGAACCTGAAATATCATTAAAACACATCAGCCAAGTCTTGGTAAATAGTGACCATTCTCACAGATGTTATCAAGGTGAGTGGTTGACAGCCACATTGTGGTACAGAACCGGCCACCAAACACTATTTCGTTCCCCACGAGAATCTGTATTCAATCGGAAATTGCAGTGTTTTTCCAAAAAAAATAACCCCCGCGACTGGCAAGGGATTACTAATGTATAACAGTTGGATAATACGATACTAAGAAACCAATTTTCCTAGCTTGGATCGCCACAAAGGTGCTGCTTAACATCTTTTATACATAAGAAAAATAGAAAGCCAAAAATTTGCAGGATACTCTTTAACAATGATCTTTTGATTGAAAAAATTTACAGCTTATAATAATTTACATCAATCAGTATGTATAACTTTTAAGGCCACAAAAAATGGAGATGATAAAATGTTTTTATAGACACATGTTAAAAACACGGTGGAGACATGCGGCAGGTTTCCTGTTGAGATGTTAAAACAAGACGTGCAGAATGCCATTCAAAGTACATTAGGCAGCCTAATGGTAGTGAAATGGACGTCGCACAGATATGTGGCTTTTCTGTACTTTGTTTATTCAACTTCATTAAAAAAAATATTGTCATTGGTGGGTGCATCCAATCTTATATACCAGAATTACTACTAATGTCCATTAAAAACTTGACTATCACCAGAAAATAAAATAGGAATTTGCTATAATCATATGTAAGTACATACTTTCAATCAGTTGTAATTCAATTTCACAGAAAATTTCTCAATGTCAAACTGTAATGCTAAACATATTTTAAAATATTTTAAACTGAGATCTGCCTAAAAAAAATTTGTAGGTTATAAAAGTAAGAATATAAAACCTTGCAAAAAATAAAATATTTGCTAACTCTTTTTTAATTTGTCCGAGACAGTGAATTTGGGTTAAATTTGCGAGACGGTAGTTGTGGCTATTATCACACTTTGGACGTTATAGCTAATATATTAGAGTTGGAAATATGTGAAGTGGAATAACGTTAGAATTGCTTAAAAACTATTCATGCGTGTCCCACTTTCTTCGGAAACAAGGCAACGGTTTTCGGAAGAACAATATGGCGTATAATTTACGTAGACGAACGGTTACCTGCCAAATAGAAATTACTTTTACTCAAAATCTCTGAACACAAAATATATGTTACTTTAAAAATTATACAGAGCTCGCGGGAAAATAAAAACATTTGTATATGCAAGTAAATACGTTATTTTAAACAACAAAACTATAATCTGTTTCTGGGTGTAGTTCGGGATATGGTAAACAGATAGCGTGGAAGAGCGTGTTGTAACAGATGGCATGGTACGGGTTCTTATGGACCGTGCCTGTACCTCACAAGATGGCAGCACATGGTTGGAGAGTCGGGATACATAAAAAAGATTTCGAAGTTGCGTTACATTTGGATATGGATCGTTTTATTGTGCATATCATTTTGAACNCGGGATACATAAAAAAGATTTCGAAGTTGCGTTACATTTGGATATGGATCGTTTTATTGTGCATATCATTTTGAACACCTATACATTACTACTTTATCAAGAAGTTTAGTTTGTAACACTAACAACCACTGTTTTGTGACCACGTAAAATAAAATGTATTAATAAATCTAGGAACTGTTTCTTATCGTGCATTTTCAGCTTATGTTATGTACGTCAGCAGTGCACTCAGAATAGCCAACGTAATTTTAACTTTCGTACGTTCGTGCATCAGCTGATAAAGGATTTTGTAAATGGCACTTTGTCGGTTTCGTATACGTCAAGTTGCCACTCACTGACTGTCAGGATCTGGCCAACTTATATGAGATACAGTATACAAATTTTGAATCTTATCATTGCTGTTATATATAGATCACCAATAGCTGGAAACATTGTAAATTTCTTCTTGTCTTTCAACAAAATCCTAACCCACCTAACCAAATTCAAAAATTTCCTCATTATCAGTGGNTTGTAAATTTCTTCTTGTCTTTCAACAAAATCCTAACCCACCTAACCAAATTCAAAAATTTCCTCATTATCAGTGGCCAAATTCAAAAATTTCCTCATTATCAGTGGAGACTTTAATATAGATTTGAGTGGAGACTCAAATGTAACAAACAAGTTAAAAAATCTAACGTGCCAATACAATCTTAAACACACAATAGATGACTATGCAAGAACAACAATAAACAGTAAAAGGGCACTAGAGAACATGATAAAAAAAACATTTACTCGAAATATTACACTTCCTTCAACATTGCAACTGAAATATCAAAACATGATAAACTAATTAAAATAACGAGAAATGTATTGAACAAAAAAAACTTCTAGGATCAGCAAACCAAGAATCNAAACATGATAAACTAATTAAAATAACGAGAAATGTATTGAACAAAAAAAACTTCTAGGATCAGCAAACCAAGAATCTTCAGTGATGAAAATATTAGCATCTTTTACAGTCTTTTGAAAGAGGAAATATAGAATGAGGTATATGAGAAACAAAACCCAGAACTTGTATGGAATAAATTTGTGAAAACATTTTCAATGCTATTAAAAAAAAAATTAGTTACAAATAAATGCTTCACGTAACAAGTGGATGACAAAATGACTACAAATTTCCAACATTCAGCTTAGATCCCTTCATATAGCACAAAGAACCAATAAAAGTGAAAATCTTAAAATGTATAACAAAAAATATGAAAATATCTATAATAAATTAATTATGGAACCAAAAAAAGAACACATAAATAGACAATTTATAAATCTGTAAATAAAAACAAGTGGAAGGTAATCAAAAATGAAACTAAACCTGGTCGTAATCACTCTAATATAACTTTAAACATTGATGATAAAATTACTAGTGATAGTAACTTAATTGCTAACAAATTTAATAATCTTTTTACTACCATCCTTTTAAAACTGATAAATGAATTACTCACAATCTAAATAACACAATAAGACTAGATTCCAAAAAAGATAAATTCTAAATTAAATGAAACCATAAAATATTATTCTTCACTCTAGTCACTGAAAAGGGATGCAACAGACATGAACAACTATATACCCATTGCCATCCTATCTTCCTACTCAAAAATACCTGAAAACATTATTGCAAGTGAACTCGTTCAGTTTTTGGGAAAAAANTTGCCATCCTATCTTCCTACTCAAAAATACCTGAAAACATTATTGCAAGTGAACTCGTTCAGTTTTTGGGAAAAAAATAATCTTCTATCTCAAAATCAATTTGGTTTCCTTAAAAATAAATCAACCGAACAAGCAACCTACAACTTGATTGACAAAATCGTAACTGCTCTACATAAAAGGAAACACATAATTTATATTTTTGCAGATTTAACAAAGGTTTTTGATTATGTAAATCATAGTCTACTTCTACTAAACTAGAGAGATATGGAGTAAGGTGACTATCACATAAAATGTTTAAGTCTTACTTTCAAAATCACACACAAGTGNGGCAGCAAGAAAACTCAGCCAAAATGGTTCCAAGCGCTCTTAAATAGGGCAAATTCAAATTTAAAAAAAAAAAAATCAATTTGGTTTCCTTAAAAATAAATCAACCGAACAAGCAACCTACAACTTGATTGACAAAATCGTAACTGCTCTACATAAAAGGAAACACATAATTTATATTTTTGCAGATTTAACAAAGGTTTTTGATTATGTAAATCATAGTCTACTTCTACTAAAACTAGAGAGATATGGAGTAAGGTGACTATCACATAAAATGTTTAAGTCTTACTTTCAAAATCACACACAAGTGANAAACTAGAGAGATATGGAGTAAGGTGACTATCACATAAAATGTTTAAGTCTTACTTTCAAAATCACACACAAGTGAAATCAATAAAATTCCAGGATGACAGAGGAAATATTAATAATTTAAAAAGACTTGGTTCTGGTTAATGTTAACCTCAAGGTGTTCCTAGTATACTTGGACCACTATTATTTATAACATTTATAATTACTCCCTTAAACATCCAGAAAGGGGATGTTATTCATTTTGCAGATGATACAAATATTCTAGTTACAGATGAAAACTATGCTGATGTATTAAGTAGTATCAATATAATATCATGTGAAATTAAATTCTGGTTTCTTAAAAATAAATTGATATTAAACAATAAAAACGTAATTATCCAGTGTAGCAGTTTTTCTGAAGGAAACGTCCTAGACCAACTAAAGTAGCATTAATGGGTTCTGCACAGATTACCTTGTTCATATTCAGGTGGGTGTAATGTTAAAATAAGTAGAACGTATTAACTAAAATAGTTAAAAGTACGAGCAGCCTGCCACTTTGTTTACGTCGGACGCCATGATTTTCGGCATTGTGAAGTCACCTTATTGGCTGTGGGTCGTTAATGTCATCATCACGGTCTTTACACGTTATCGTCATGGAATTACAGTTGCCGTTCAGATGCAAAACAGTGCGGTTGTGTTGTTGCAGGCGCGAGTTGTGACTTCCCATTGGCTCGTGATTTAAGAATAAAGGGTGCAAGAATGAGTGCTTCTGTGCGTAATATTCGCCTATGTGGCGGGTGTTACGTGGATTTTTTAGTAGAGCGTGGTGTTTTGTGGATTGAGGTCAGATGCACGACAGTTGAATGGGTCGTAGACAGAGGAATTGTACCCGCTGCCTACCTAGGTGAGTTAATTCATATTCGTTCGGTGTGTTTTACGGTTCCTTTAAATCCATAAAATCCTAGATTAGACTAAATTCGTAGGTTAGATTAACTGGGATGTTAGGATCCAATCAAATTTTGGGAACAATCCTAGATTTGTTTAAAACCCAACAATCCTTGGTTAATTAAAAACCCTACAACAATAGGTTAGTTAAAAAATGTAAAATAGTGATNAGTTTAAAACCCAACAATCCTTGGTTAATTAAAAACCCTACAACAATAGGTTAGTTAAAAAATGTAAAATAGTGATTCACCCATCATGGGGTAAGCTTCAGTTAGCTTAGGTGGGCACTTATTACGAAATTAGTCGGACATTAATGCCCCTAGTATATTCATGTTCTGCATAATTAGTAGAGTGGAAATACACCATTTTTCTAGGGGTTTTTTTTTTTTNATGCCCCTAGTATATTCATGTTCTGCATAATTAGTAGAGTGGAAATACACCATTTTTCTAGGGGTTTTTTTTTTTTTTTACAGAAAAGCCGGTACTCTGTATAATTACCAATAAAAAAATCACACATTAATTTTCACTCTAAAAAGCAGAAGGGATAACAACACATATGAAGAAGTATTTTCAATAGAAAATGGAAAACTGGGTGAAACACATAATGTCAAATTTCTAGGACTGCAAATTGACCAAAACCTCTCATGGAATCTTCATAGTAAAGCAGTATGNATGCCCCTAGTATATTCATGTTCTGCATAATTAGTAGAGTGGAAATACACCATTTTTCTAGGGGTTTTTTTTTTTTACAGAAAAGCCGGTACTCTGTATAATTACCAATAAAAAAATCACACATTAATTTTTACTCTAAAAAGCAGAAGGGATAACAACACATATGAAGAAGTATTTTCAATAGAAAATGGAAAACTGGGTGAACACATAATGTCAAATTTCTAGGACTGCAAATTGACCAAAACCTCTCATGGAATCTTCATAGTAAAGCAGTATGTNAACACATAATGTCAAATTTCTAGGACTGCAAATTGACCAAAACCTCTCATGGAATCTTCATAGTAAAGCAGTATGTAAAAAATTAAGCTCACTGTGCTCCGCATTACATACATTAAAAAAATCTGTTCATTAGAAGTAGTTCTAGACTTATATTATGCAAATGTCGAATCATTTCTGGAATATGGGGTTATTTTTTGGGGTATCTCTTCAAATTGGACTAAAGTGTTCAAAATACAAAAGAGAATTTTAATGATAATAACTAGCAAACAAAAACAAGCCACTGTAAACATCTATTCAAAAAATTGAAAATGTTATCATTACCTTGTTTATATATTTACTACGTTGTACTTTATGCTGTTCAAAACCCTAGTCCAGAATTAAATATAGTCCGTTCAGAGTAAAATGTTGGACTGGACCGAACTAGGACTGCAGTCAACATGGAATAAACATGAAGCGAACCAAGACCGAAAATGTGTTTATAGTAAAATTTTCAATCCAAATTGATGTGTAAAGATTTTGAGAAGCACCGTGAAGTAGAGAAAAAATTACTCAAAAAACAAAGCGTCCAATAATGTGTTTCCTAAATCACATCTAACTAAAACTCAATTTCTGTCTCCAACCAAGTATTTCTTTGTTCCTTCTTAGACATTTCTTTTTCAGCTCGCTTTACTTCTANAACTCAATTTCTGTCTCCAACCAAGTATTTCTTTGTTCCTTCTTAGACATTTCTTTTTCAGCTCGCTTTACTTCTAAAACGAGTCTAACATCTTAAAAACTAACAAACAATTCAATATGGTGCCCACTGATTCATTTCACTCCAATTGGTATTTACAGTAAACTTATCAATCCGGACTCTACTCTCCAGTCCACCTTGGCAACTGAACTGGATTATCTTACTCCGTTCCTACTTCAGTCCACTTCGGATCTGTATATATTTACGTTTCAATCGGGATTCCTCACTAGACTCTAGGTTCAATCCGCAATGAAATTTTACTCTAAACGCACTACTAAATACATCCATAAGCATCTCACCAGAGGACGACAAAACATTCACTTAATATCTCACAGAACATATAAATTTGCAGAGTCTCCTTACTATGCAGGTATTAAACTCGCAAACAAATTACCAGAGGCTGTCACTGAAAATAAAACTATCCCCATGAAAAATCAATTTAAAAACTCTTTACTGTGTAATCCCTTCTACTCAGTAGATGAGTTTATAAAGAGCTGATTAGCAACAATGAGATCAGCAGAGGCTTTGAATCTCTTTACGTGATTATTTATATGTATCTATAATGTATAAACTTTTGAAATTACCTTGTTTAAAAAAATACTTTATTTTGTAAAGAGTAAACTATAAGATTATGTATACTGTAACTTACAGGCATGTTGTATTTATATGAGATATAACTTAAGGTATAAACATTAGTATGTATATTGTAAGGTGATTTTGTTTCTAAAATTTGTTTTATGTATGTTCTATGTTTGTATCTTTTATGTAACCTGCATTTTCTTCTAAATTGCTCTGGACAACCCCTTCCATTAAGTATTGGAATAAAAGGAGGCTAAATAAATAAACCAAATTTATAACAAAACTTATCTAAATTATTTATATGGATGCCATTTTGAAAATTGGTATCTGACCTTTTAAATTATGTATGTTTACATGGCCTTCCATAGCACTACTGGTGTGCGAAACTTGATGGAAATTAGTGGAATAGTTATGGAAACACAAAATAATTGTTTGAGTAATTGTTTCATTTTCTCACCTGGTAATACCTTACGAGAAGGCCAGAAATATTATCTTTGCACACATAATTGATGCTTCTAATGAATTCTGTTAGCATACAAATTTTGGGTGAAATTCGTTGAATTGTGTAATAGATTATATATCAATCTAAATTACAGTGAAATCTCGATATTTCGCATCCCGATTATTCGTATATCCCGCTAATTCGTACAAATTTGCCGGTCCCTTGAGAAAATCCCTTTAATTCGTAAAAAAAAAAATGCATTCCGGTCCCCTCGATAATACGTATTTATTTCGGTACTCGAGCACAATTAAAAGTCTTATAATTCTTATTTNTTAAAACGTCTTATAATTCTTATTTCCAACTTAAAAATCTCGTTAACTCGTAATGTTTTTAACCCTAGACTGTACACCAGCTCTAGATTTATGCAATTCGGGAAGGGTAAAAATACCGGAAGGGTACTGAGGGATGTAGGAGGGTTTGAAGAGCAGGTAATGACGCCGAGTAGGCTGTAAGGCGATGTGTCTGTGATTCTCAGAACTAAGAGGCGCCTTGCTGTCCGGCCTAGGGTTATGAGAGGGTAGGAAGGAGCAGAGCGAGTGAAAAGTTAGTCAGTTCGGTCTTACCCATCCCTCCGAAAAGAGCTAATAAGTGTCTTTCCATTAGAGAAAAAAAGAAATCATTAACGCCGTGGCCGGTGGTGATAAACAAATTGACGTGTCCAAACGTTATAACGTTCCTCCTTCCACAATAACATCAATTCTGAAGAACAAGGACAAAATCGCCTCCCAGACATCGGACAGCAAAGTAAAGCGCTTTAAGACTGGTGAGTATCCACAACTAGAAGAGAATTTAAAAAAGTGGTTTGCGCAAGCACGGAATTCGAATGTACCAGTTGGAGGAAACATTTTAAGAGAAAAAGTAAAAGTTTTCGCAGAAAAAATGGGAATTAAAGACTTTCGTGCGAGTGATGGTTGGTTTGATAGGTTTAAAAAAAGGCACAGCATAAAATTTAAGAAGCTTAGTGGGGAAAGTGCGAGTGTATCGGCCGACGTTTGTTCTGAGTGGAAAGACGAATTGGGAGAAATAATCGATTCTTATGAGCCCAACAACATTTTTAATGCCGATGAGATGGGGTTATTTTATAAGTGTCTCCCCGACTGTACAATGTGTTTGAAGGAAGAAAAGTGTCATGGCGGAAAAAAAAAATAAAGAACGTGTAACCATATTGTTTGCCGCCAACATGGATGGATCTGAGAAATTAAGACCGCTCATGATAGGCAAATCAGCCAAACCAAGATGTTTTAAAAACATAAAAACTTTTCCGATGACCTATCGTGCAAACAAAAAAGCGTGGATGACGGGCGAATTATTCAAGGAATGGATACGATCAGTGAATGCTGATATGGAGAAAAGGCAGCGAAAAATTCTACTTTTCATGGATAATTGTATGGCCCACAACAATACCCCACCGCTCAGTCATGTAAATGTTGTGTTTTTGCCTGCCAACACTACTTCTAAGCTGCAGCCTCTAGACCAGGGCATAATTAAAACGTTCAAAACCTTTTACCGCAATGAAGTAGTTATGCAACTCCTTGACAGCATCGAGGATGGGAAGGATCATAAAATCACCTTATTTTCAGCCATGAACATTGCTCACACGGCGTGGCAAAGTGTTAGAGAAAGCTCAATAAAAAATGGTTTTCGTGCTGTGGATTCACGAAGGTGGAACTTTCATCAGCAGTTACTGAACAAGACTTAGAATGCCCTGTGAATTGGAATCGTCTTCCTCAAAATGAAGAAAATTCTATAACGTTTGAAGATTTCGTCCATTTTGACGATGGCCTAGCGGTAGCGGGGATTCTAACTGATGACGAAATTTTGGCTCCATCTCAGGACATTGATGGTGAAGGTGATGACGAAGATGATGTGCCGACAATTACACCTAAAGTGGCTAAACAATACATCAACAACGTGCGCCATTTCTTAGCGAAATCAGACGTTGGCGATGAAGTATTTTCTGCTTTGAACATGCTTGACAAAGCCATCGACAATACCCGTCTGCAAGGCTTGCACCAAAAAAAAATTACAGATTTTTTTAAACGTAAATTTTTTATGTGTTTTTATTGATGTAATTATTTATTTATATATACTGTACATATGTATACATAATATGTAGCCATGCGTTTATCATTACATATTAATGCAAATTTGCATTAATCTCGTTATGTATTTTTTCTTTTTTTGCTCCCGATTATTGGTAATCCCGCTAAATTGAATATCTTGATAATTCATATTTAACATTCAGTCCCTTGACAATACGAATTATCGGGATTCTACTGTATTTATATTATAATAAATAAAATAAAAAAATTAGTGCCCCACCTAAAACATGTAAGTTTAACGGTGTACCATAGCACAATTTGTGTTCTGTATAATTTGGTGGGAATCAGTTGATTGGTCCTTGAGATATGGCATTAAACCTCCATTTTTTTCATGTGAAAATCTTCAAAAATAGTGGATGAAAAGGTTATGTATTAGTAAATTTGATGATTGTCATATATCCTGACAGCATATAAAGTGCAGTTGAAAATATGTGACTGGTCACTTAAGTCATAAATTTAGATGTACTACAAAAGTGTACCTCATTGCATGAATTTGGTGGTAATTATATACACAGTCGAATTACATTATTATGACCATCTGCTAGTTTTCAGAGTCACCGCTCTTTGCGGCACAGACAGCAGCTAGACGAGCTGGAAGTGACTTAGGTGCTGATAGGTCTCTACGGGTATCTAGAGCCATGCTGTCTGCAGTGTGTCCCACAACTGTTGAAGGGTGCATGGTGGAGGAGACAGATGGCAAATACCACAATTGAGATGGTCTAACAGATGTTCAATTGGATTGAGATCGGGGCTGTTTGGGGGCCAGGAAAGAACTTTGAAGTCTTGATCATGCTCTTCCAGCCATGTGCGGACATTTCTAGACCTGCCCTGTGGCAAAGCGCATTATCGTGCTAGAAGATCCCATTCTCTTGAGGAAAGACAATCATCATGTATGGATGGATGTGATCGCCGAGGTTGGATTCATAACCAAATCAATCAAGGAGTGCCTTCCACACGGATGATGGGACGTAGCGAATACAACGAGAACATTCCCCAGATGTCCATCCGTTCTATGCAGCTGAAAACGTGACTTGTCGGAGAAGGCTATCCGTAGCCAATCAGCAGCGGTCCAGTTGCCATACTGTCAAGCAAATTCCAGTCGTTTTCGTTGATGCACCTGTGTTAGCATGGGTGCAGTCACCCTCCATCTTCTCTGAAGCCCCAATCGCAGAAATGCTTGCTGAACTGTTATGGTAGACAGGTGTCTGGATGCCCCCTGGTTCATTTGGACAGTGAGCTGTTCCACTGTTGCCTGTCAGTTGGCCTTCATGCACCATCGTATTCTATGTATACCTCAGACATCGAAGGCACAAGGAGTTCCGCAGTTTACATGACGGTTATTCCCAATGGTGCCATATTCACGATACATCTTTACTACAGGCACTTGAACAGTTCACAAATGTCGCTATTTCCAAAATGCTGCCACCTTTGGCCCGAAAGTCAATGATAATCATTTTTGCAACTCGGTTAAATTGCTTCTCTCACCCATGACAACAGGAAGCGCACTGTGTACAGCCAGTTTGTCGGTTGCATTATATACCTGCTTCACCAGCCCACATCATGGGCTACGCGCTGCAGATGGTCATAATAATGTGATTCGACCGTGTAAATATTTCCCAAGATAGTACATAAATGCTTAATTTTGCACGTGGTGTTATCTTTTAAAATGGCATAGAAAAGAGTTTATGTACAAGCTCATTTGATGCTTGCATTGATACTGCCCGTATACAAAACTAGGTTGAAAATGGTTATATGGTTTCGTGGAATATAGCATAAGCTGAATTATTTACATACCAGCCATTTTGAAAATAAGTGTCTGACAGACTTAAAACACACACATTTATATGGCCTACCATACTATTATTTGTTTGCAAAATTTGGTAGGAATTGGTTAGTTTTTTTTTTCCTAAGATATGACATAAACGTTATTTATTTAAGTGGTGCTATCTTAAAAAATTGCAGCCAAAGGAGGCTTCATGTACACACATTTGATGATTGTAATAGATACTGCCAGTATACGTTAGGTTGAAGTCGGTTACATAGTTTCGTGGAATATATCGTACTAATCTAAAATGTGTATAGGACTGCCATTTTGAAAATAGTGCCTGTCCCACATAAAATATACACATTTATATGGCTTACCTACCATAGGATTACTAGTCTGCCAAATCTGGTACAACTTGGTTAATTTTTTCCCCCGAGATACTTATGACACAAAAACTTTATTTCATTTAGTGCTATCTTACAAAATGGGAGACAAAAGGGGCTCCTGGTGGACACTTCTGATGGTAGTAATATATACTACTTGCATACAAAGTTAAGTTGAAATTAGTTACATGGTTTCATGGATTTAGTATACTAAGCTAACTTACGTATATGACTGCCATTTTTAAAATAAGTGTCTGACCAACTTCAAATTTGCATGGCCTATCATCGTACTACTTGTTTGCTAAATTTGGTACATGGTTTTCCAAGATATAACATAAAAACTTTATTTCTTCATGTCGAGCATCTTACAAAACGGCAAATTAGCAACGTTCATTTCTAAATTTATTGCTTGCATGATGCATTGTCATAGCATTTGGTCTAAATCGGTTATGTGGTTCCAGAGGTATGACATCACCCTACATTTTAACATTACTGCCATTTGGAAAGTAAGCAACTGGTGTGGTCGAAAATTATAAACATATTATATCCTTACTAAGTAGTACCTACTATATGTGTACCAATTTTAATTACATTCAGTTAACGTGTTCAAAAGTTTGTGGATTTTGCGACACACACACACACATAGGAAAGTGATCTCAAAAGCCTATCCTTCCTTTGGAACGTAGACTACAAATTTGGTAGGCCTATATAAAAAATGTCAAATTAATGCCTTACAACAGAAACCAATGTGGTATCTTTCAAAACATAAGAAACTGCTATGATGCAATGTAGCACAGCCCCACAGAAACAAGCAGGTACCTACAGCTTAAATGCAACAGAATTCATCATCATGGAACATAACAGAACCCTACAACTCAAAATAAAATTCAAACCAACAAAAATCAACAGGGAGCAATATTACAGTAACAAATGGGAACCACCAGAATACAAAAGGACTGCAGTACAAAACCATAAAACTCCACATTGCACTTGCAAAGATGGTTAACACACACAGAGATAACAAGTTGAGAAAAAGATGCAAAATCTAACCAAAGGGAGGAGTATATAGTAAAAGCCCAATATATGGTACTTTGTTATACACACACATGAGATAACTATTAGTTACCTGCAGTCTCATTTCTCTGAGAACCATACATTTCCAGCCAATTCTTGTACACTGCTTCCAACACAAGTTTTCCATTTTTGGACAGACCAGACATCACTTGACTGCAGCTACATGTATTTTCTCTGTAAATGAGACAATGTTTTATCTTAACATCCTAGAGACTGATACTGCATTACAAAACAGCCACACATTCTCAGCATAATTTAAAGCATTTTGCCTGATATAATAACTACTTTCAGAACTTCNCATAACCAAATCAATCAAGGAGTGCCTTCCACACGGATGATGGGACGTAGCGAATACAACGAGAACATTCCCCAGACGTCCATCCGTTCAATGCAGCTGAAAACGTGACTTGTCAGAGAAGGCTATCCGTAGCCAATCAGCAGCAGTCCAGTTGCCCTACTGTCAAACAAATTCCAGTCGTTTTCGTTGATGCAACTGTGTTAGCATGGGTGCACTCACCCTCCATCTTCTCTGAAGCCCCAATCGCAGAAATGCTTGCTGAACTGTTATGGTAGACACGTGTCTGGATGCCCCCTGGTTCATTTGGACAGTGAGCTGTTCCACTGTTGCCTGTCAGTTGGCCTTCATGCACCATCGTATTCTATGTATACCTCAGACATCGAAGGCACAAGGAGTTCCGCAGTTTCCATGACGGTTATTCCCAATGGTACCATATTCATGATACATCTTTACTACAGGCACTTGAACAGTTCACAAATGTCGCTATTTCCAAAATGCTGCCACCTTTGGCCCGAAAGTCAATGATAATCATTTTTGCAACTCGGTTAAATTGCTTCTCTCACCCATGACAACAGGAAGCGCACTGTGTAAAGCCAGTTTGTCGGTTGCATTATATACCTGCTTCACCAGCCCACATCATTGGCTACGCACTGCAGATGGTCATAATAATGTGATTCGACCGTGTAAATATTTCCCAAGATAGTACATAAATGCTTAATTTTGCACGTGGTGTTATCTTTTAAAATGGCATAGAAAAGAGTTTATGTACAAGCTCATTTGATGCTTGCATTGATACTGCCCGTATACAAAACTAGGTTGAAAATGGTTATATGGTTTCGTGGAATATAGCATAAGCTGAATTATTTACATACCCGCCATTTTGAAAATAAGTGTCTGACAGACTTAAAACACATACATTTATATGGCCTACCATACTATTATTTGTTTGCAAAATTTGGTAGGAATTGGTTAGTTTTTTTCCCCTGAGATATGACATAAACGTGGTGCTATCTTAAAAAATTGCAGCCAAAGGAAGCTTCATGTACACACATTTGATGGTTGTAATAGATACTGCCAGTATACGTTAGGTTGAAGTCGGTTACATAGTTTTGTGGAATATATCGTACTAATCTAAAATGTGTATAGGACTGCCATTTTGAAAATAGTGCCTGTCCCACATAAAATATACACATTTATATGGCCTACCTACCATAGGATTACTAGTCTGCCAAATCTGGTACAACTTGGTTAATTTTTTCCCCCGAGATACTTATGACACAAAAACTTTATTTCATTTAGTGCTATCTTACAAAATGGGAGACAAAAGGGGCTCCTGGTGGACACTTCTGATGGTAGTAATATATACTACTTGCATACAAAGTTAAGTTGAAATTAGTTACATGGTTTCATGGATTTAGTATACTAAGCTAAATTATGTATAAGACCGCCATTTTTAAAATATGTGTCTGACCAACTTCAAATTTGCATGGCCTATCATTGTACTACTTGTTTGCTACATTTGGTACATGGTTTTCCAAGATATAACATAAAAACTTTATTTCTTCATGTCGAGCATCTTACAAAACGGCAAATTAGCAACGTTCATTTCTAAATTTATTGCTTGCATGATGCATTGTCATAGCATTTGGTCTAAATCGGTTGCATGGTTCCAGAGGTATGACATCACCCTACATTTTAACATTACTGCCATTTGGAAAGTAAGCACCTGGTGTGGTCGGAAGTTATAAACATTTGATATCCTTACTAAGTAGTACCTACTATATGTGTACCAATTTTAATTACATTCAGTTAACGTGTTCAAAAGTTTGTGGATTTTGCGACACACACACACACATAGGAAAGTGATCTCAAAAGCCTATCCTTCCTTTGGAACGTAGACTACAAATTTGGTAGGCCTATATAAAAAATGTCAAATTAATGCCTTACAACAGAAACCAATGTGGNCTTACTAAGTAGTACCTACTATATGTGTACCAATTTTAATTACATTCAGTTAACGTGTTCAAAAGTTTGTGGATTTGGCGACACACACACACACACATAGGAAAGTGATCTCAAAAGCCTATCCTTCCTTCGGAACGTAGACTACAAATTTGGTAGGCCTATATAAAAAATGTCAAATTAATGCCTTACAACAGAAACCAATGTGGNCTTACTAAGTAGTACCTACTATATGTGTACCAATTTTAATTACATTCAGTTAACGTGTTCAAAAGTTTGTGGATTTTGCGACACACACACACACATAGGAAAGTGATCTCAAAAGCCTATCCTTCCTTTGGAACGTAGACTACAAATTTGGTAGGCCTATATAAAAAATGTCAAATTAATGCCTTACAACAGAAACCAATGTGGTATCTTTCAAAACATAAGAAACTGCTATGATGCAATGTAGCACAGCCCCACAGAAACAAGCAGGTACCTACAGCTTAAATGCAACAGAATTCATCATCATGGAGCATAACAAAACCCTACAACTCAAAATAAAATTCAAACCAACAAAAATCAACAGGAAGCAATATTACAGTAACAAATGGGAACCACCAGAATACAAAATGACTGCAGTACAAAACCATAAAACTCCACATTGCACTTGCAAAGATGGTTAACACACACAGAGATAACAAGTTGAGAAAAAGATGCAAAATCTAACCAAAGGGAGGAGTATATAGTACTTTGTTATACACACACATGAGATAACTATTAGTTACCTGCAGTCTCATTTCTCTGAGAACCATACATTTCCAGCCAATTCTTGTACACTGCTTCCAACACAAGTTTTCCATTTATGGACAGACCAGACATTACTTGACTGCAGCTACATGTATTTTCTCTGTAAATGAGACAATGTTTTATCTTAACATCCTAGAGACTGATACTACATTACAAAACAGCCACACATTCTCAGCATAATTTAAAGCATTTTGCCTGATATAATAGCTACTTTCAGAACTTCNACATTACAAAACAGCCACACATTCTCAGCATAATTTAAAGCATTTTGCCTGATATAATAGCTACTTTCAGAACTTCTGAATCAGACTGACAAAAATAGAAATTGTTCTCCCATTGCTCACTTTTATATTATTTCAGTGGAATATTTTCATCTGAACACGTAAAACTAGACACACACACCACATTTTTTTCAACAATCTAACAAATATTTACTCTTACGTCTGCTTGCACTAAAATATTCCCCTCTTGTTTTGTAAGAACTATAAATTTTGTAGTAAACAAAAATTTTGAAGCTCGGTTTTGAAAACAAAAGTACAGTTTATATAAGCATTATAAAAAATACAAAGAGTCTGGATGGTCATTATGGGCATTAAGTTAACATTGCAGCAGTAAGTATTCAATATTCCTAAAACTGTAGCTTGGGTGGCATTTAATGTTCTGCTAAATGTTGAATCTTGAACACTACTATCAGAGAACCCAACTTCCCTCAGCAGGTAAATACCAACTTTACACTTCTGAAATCCCTTGTTCAAAACAAATTCTGTTGGTTTAGAAATTTTTGGGACAGTAAATGTCATATGGGCAGCATTGCCAGATGATACTATATATTTTAGAGGTGGTGTTTACTCAGGGTACCACCATTAGAGACTGTGATGAGCACTTGTAATGATTGGAGTGGAGGGGTTTGGGCAGCTCTTAACGTCGACGTCATGTAAACAGATGAGGGTGAAATGAGATGGACATGAAGCAGCACCAGTATACAAGGGAGGGGAAAAAGGAGAACCCAAAGGAAACTCTACCAACCAGTGAACATATTCGGCACAATTCCCACATGCAAAAATCCAGGAGTGACCCCACCATGAATCAAACCCAGTTCACCTTGGTGAGATGTGAGCACTCTAGCCACTATGCCAACCTCAGCCCCCGCTTGTAAGACAGCATAGTTAGTTATGATACATTATACATCAGTAAACCAACCAAATGTGTTTAGTCTAAATCACAAGCTGACGGCAAGTGCAGCCCACCCGCAAGAAACCTGCCGACACAACCCGCGCAACTTGGACAATGCAGTAATAACTTCGAAAATTCTATAAAATAACACCTCTCTCAACTCTCTAGCTTAATTAAGAGCTACAAATGCAATTTAAAGATTTCTCCGTCATTAATTTGGTGCCTTTTTTTGGAAGCTTTACATGAGCTGTATTTTGATAAATTATGGTATTTTTCTTAGTTTATGTGAAAGCTGATCCTATGCCAAATTTCATTAAAATCTAAAATTGTGAGTGTTATGTTCTTGACTACTATAAGATATAAATAACTGANATCCTATGCCAAATTTCATTAAAATCTAAAATTGTGAGTGTTATGTTCTTGACTACTATAAGATATAAATAACTGAAAACATTAATGTTAAAATCATGTAATTTGACATTTTATTTTTCAACAATTGGTTTAAAATAAGAAAACAATTTAACATCCATTTATAAGCATAGAGAAATATAAGTATCAGTGGTTTATGATTTCAGTGTATACATAACACTCTCCCACACATAATGAAATGCAGACATCCAAAGTCAGGTGATAGCATAGTCACTCACCTAGATACNTCAGGTGATAGCATAGTCACTCACCTAGATACTGTAGAAGATGCTGGTGTGGCTGTGATTTTCTCAGTTCACATGGCGTATCTGTTTTAGTATCACGAGAAGAATTTGTACGTGCTGGTGATGACACTAGTTTATCATTGAATATTACTTCTCCAGGAAGCGTTTGTTATTTTGGAGTGGTTTCTTGGTTTCTAACAGCAGATATGCATTTGCCCAGTGTAGAGTTTTCCTTGAGGGGAATTTGNATCCTATGCCAAATTTCATTAAAATCTAAAATTGTGAGTGTTATGTTCTTGACTACTATAAGATATAAATAACTGAGAACATTAATGTTAAAATCATGTAATTTGACATTTTATTTTTCAACAATTGGTTTAAAACAAGAAAACAATTTAACATCCATTTATAAGCATAGAGAAATATAAGTATCAGTGGTTTATGATTTCAGTGTATACATAACACTCTCCCACACATAATGAAATGCAGACATCCAAAGTCAGGTGATAGCATAGTCACTCACCTAGATACCGTAGAAGATGCTGGTGTCGCTGTGATTTTCTCAGTTCACATGGCGTATCTGTTTTAGTATCACGAGAAGAATTTGTACGTGCTGGTGATGACACTAGTTTATCATTGAATATTACTTCTCCGGGAAGAGTTTGTTGTTTTGGAGTGGTTTCTTGGTTTCTAACAGCAGATATGCATTTGCCCAGTGTAGAGTTTTCCTTGAGGGGAATTTGGCAACTCCTGAGTTGATCAATATAATGGAGTCAATCAAATTTTTGAACGACCTATCCCTTTTGTTTTTTGAGCACCATCGAGCTCCACACAATCACCCACACTTATTTTACGTATTTTAATATGTTGTTTTATTCTGGTGCTATCTTGGAAAGGTAATAAAGCATCCAGGTGTATCCTGATTTTTCTGCCTAGATACATTTTTGCTAAGTCTGGCTATTTTCAAGTAGTGTAACTGGATATTGATACTCAATGTCACATACTATAGCTAGAAAAAACTATTTTTGAAATCTGTTAATTTGTATTTTAATGTCTGTAAATGTCTCTCTGCTAATCCATTGGTTGCTGAATTTTCAGGTGCAATAAATTTATGACGTATACCTTGCATCAAACAAAATTTTGTGAAAGTATTACTTTTGGATATTGTGGCATTGTCGGAAACTAATATCCTAGGAAACCCATGGAAACTAAAGATATCCTGAAGTAGTGTGATGATTGTTTGTGATTTTGTAACTTCTCTTACAATACGAACATCAGGCCATTTTGATTTTGCATCAACTAATACAAAAAAATAACAACAATCTATTGGACCAGCATAATCATATGCACACGTTCAAAATTTTCTTGAGGATCTTCCCAGTTATTGACTGGCACCTTTGTAGGAGTTTTCCAAACCAGTGCATATCCAGGACAAGCTTTCACTAAATGTTCAATGTCCTTATCCTTATCGATATCTTTTCAAAAACAGTATCTACTAGCAAGTTGTTTCATTTTAACTATACCTAGATGTGTGTAATGTAATTCCTGAAAATTTTTATCATAAATTCTTGATCATAATTTTTTTCATTCAGCAGGTCATTCGTGGGTTTCTTTCGCTCCAGATCTTTTGATATTTCTGCTGCTAGAGTTTCGAAATTGAGTGAATTTGAAGAGATTTGATTAATTACTTAGTCGTTTAAATCTCTGGCTTTCCAGTCTATGGCTATATCTGTACCGTGACGCCTTCCAGGAAAAGGTGATCTCAACAGCAGATCTACATGAGCGTGAAAATCAGCTTTACAATGTTCAATTTTGTAATCAAATCCTTGAAGAAATGTGGCATACCGTAAAAGTCTTGCACTGGTCACAGCTGGAAGTTTTGAGTCTTGGCAAAAAAATTCCCGAAAGAGGTCGATTTTTAGTGATTAATGTAAACTGTTTTTAATAAAAATAGTTGAAAAACTTGTTAATTGAAAATACAATGGCTACCGCTTTACAATCAAGCTGGTTGTAAATTGCGCTCGGCTTCTGTTAGAGACTTTGATGCAAAGGTGATAGGCCTCTCGATTCCATTCATGATGTGTGATAATATTCCTGCTACTACGGTAGGACTTGCATCGAAAGTTTATGTTACCGAAAGTGTCAGGTTAAATTGTACCAGAACACGATCAGTCGCAATCTCTTTTTTAAGGCTTTGGAAGGCACATTCACATGATTGAGACCACAAAAAAGGTTGATTTTTCTTGAGCAAGCAGCGGAGTGGAAAAGTTGTGGCTAATGCATTGTGAATAAATTTTGAATATGTTACAATCCCAAGGAATTGAAGGCAACTCCTGAACATTTTCAGGTCAAGGCAATTTGGTTATAGCGTCGATTTTCTTAAGACATTTAGAAACACAATTTTTTTTACATATATTGCAACCAAAATATGTAATTTCTTTTCTGAAAAATTGACATTTCTTGCAATTAATGTGAATATTATAATTTTGCAAATGTTCCAAAACATTTATTAAATTGTTATAACATTCTTTAAATGTTTGTCCAAAAACACACAAATTATCAAAATATTTTGTAAGGCCTTGAAGAATTTAGTTAAGGATACGATGGAATTCACTAGGTGCTGTTTTTACACCAAAATTTAGGTGATTCACTTTAAAGGTACCTTTATACGTTGAAATTGTTTAAATAATACTAGTATTTTCATCTACCATGACGTGCAGACAGACTTATTAAGATCTGAGGTACAGAAGGTTTCAGCATCCCATAGTTGGTTGATAGTTTCTTCAATACTTGGAATAGGGTAGTGATAAATTGAATCTAAGGGTTGACTCCTATTTTATAATCGACACAAAGTTGTACATTGCCACCTGATTTGGGAATAACACCTAATGGTGAACCCTAGTCACCATGTTCAATTTGAGTCAGTATACCATCACATGCAAGTGCAGCTCTGCTCACATAAAACCTGCCATGCTTTTCCAACCAACTGTAGGCGCATACTGACTTGCCAGAAGCCAAGGCCACATCTTTACACTAATTGATTATATCTTGAATAATGCTTCTTGCTCACCTGCCCATGTAACTTCACTCACACGTGTGGGGAATAAGAGAGGGTTTGTGACCTCAGGTTCCTGATATCAATCTCTTCCTTAGCGCCCTTCTCTTAGTCCTGCGAGTTTGGCACTTGACTTCTGGTCTATGGTGTGCATGTGTGTGTACACACACACACACACACACACACACANCCTGCGAGTTTGGCACTTGACTTCTGGTCTATGGTGTGCATGTGTGTGTACACACACACACACACACACACACACAAAATTGCTTTCTATAGTCGGTTCATGACTGGAAGAGACTTTCTTGAAGCCCTGCTACAGATCTACTTTCAAGCTCATTTTGTATCCTTCTGCCAAATATAAAAAAAACATTACCATGTGACTGCCATGTGGCAATGTTTACATTCCACTGTATGTGTGTACATGTGTTCGTACATGCACATAGCCATTATAAAAGTCATGTATATATTATAAATGGATATTCCACAAGCGTAAAGTTTTTTATCTTGAGAATTTCACACAAAAGAATATGCAATGCCAGCGAAAAACATTTCATTCTATAAACCCAAAATGTGAGTATTTTGATGAATCGATAGTTGTTGTCTATTTACAATCGATTGTTAGTGACTTTCGATAAATTCCCGTACATCGAAGGCAAGATCATCAGTATTGATCGAAATTGCTACAGACGTTAAAATGGCGCGGTGGTAGACTGAGTCGGATGTGTCGCACAATTGTAAAACGTTATTTAAAAATGGTTGTGACNTCCCGTACATCGAAGGCAAGATCATCAGTATTGATCGAAATTGCTACAGACGTTAAAATGACGTGGTGGTATACTGAGTCGGATGTTTTGCGCAATTGTAAAACATTATTTTAAAATGGTTGTGACGGTTTTCGACAGGACGGCAGAGTTTACGAGTAAAGGATTCTACGTCTTTGACAATGTGAAAACAATTCTTATGTGCAAATACTGCAACGTTAGAATAGAGTGGCAAAGGAAAGACACGTGCACGAAACACATAAAAACAAAAGAAATTAGAACTGAAAGTGAGCACAAATTAAAATCATACGTTATTAAAAACCAAATAATAAAGAGCGGATATTAGTAAAACAAGACAAATAAATGAATTATTATAGGTTAAACAAGATAATCGCACAAATTCTCTGGCACGTGTGTCAACATCACAAGGAACGAAGGTTAGCAAACAAATGGCCGCGTTACTTTCACCTTGAACGTGATCATGTGACTGCAAGAAACGTTGAAATCTAAATACGTTAGCATCACGTCATTAATAATTGGCATTATAAGATACAAGTCTTTTTGACACCCATTTGTAAGCAAAAATTAAAATTACGTTAAACCTTCGGAACTATTTACTCTCTTTGTGCTGGCAACCTAACGGCATAACTGTATCCGCGCTCGTCGCTGTTTGTAATGTTATATGCATGTCACTAACGGCTAGGGTGTATTTCAAAGGTTGATTTTCAAAAGTTTCTTCCAGTCGTGAACCGACTGTAGTGGTAATTATGATAATTTTTGAACAGTCATCTAAGAATCAAGTTGTTTTTACAAAAGGTTATCAATACAGCTTTTCTTTCCCCATTTAAAATGCTTGTTTGTTATTCATTGAACACACTGAAAAAATGATATCATCATAAGCACAGAACACATGTTTTTACCACTTCAGCTATATACAGAACACATGTGTAGGCAGGTTATTGGCCTGTGTAATATTGCAGCTGTTTGACCTTTATTATCTTGTGTGAGTGTCAGCTAGGGTGATAGTTTTGTTATCCATATTCAGTGGTCTTGAAATCCAACAACTTCAACAACCATGAAATAAATTTGGCTGCAAAACAACTCTTAGCTCTGGTGACAGGATATCAAGAGCAGTGTAGCATGTAGATCCAATGCGTAATTACACAACTGAGACTTAGCATATATACGACGATACAACTACTTTTTACTTGGTCACAACAAATAACATAGTACCCTTAAAACAACACATTACAGTAAACAAGACAATAACAATAACACTAGACTGTACATAACTATATTTAAAGCTGATAACTCATCACTTTGCAGAAATTATCTATAGTGTTAAAACATAGACAAGCACTTAAACTGTCATTACAGACCTTTTTTATTCAACTGTTGCCCTGTGTTATTATTAGACATTCAAGCTGGGTTCATGATATGGCTTCAACAGTGTGATATTACATGTGCCAATTGGCTTTCCTTCTATGTTCAACAACTCATAACAGTTATTCCTGGTAATACCAGTGAATCGAAAAGGTCCTTCAAATAACAAAAAACAGCTTGCAAGTGACATGCTCCCAAAATGAATTAATCAGGTTAGTTCTGCATATAACCAAACTGTTTATTTTTAATGTATTCTTCTTGCTCAGTTTCTGCTGTTTCTTGCCATTCTGTGCGATGTATAAAGGCGTATCTTCACTCTCTCAGCGAATCTTCTCCCGGTCTTTCTCCATTGTAGGCATGTCAAGTCTTGTCAGAACATCTTGTAAGAAAATGCCCAAGCACTGAAGACTAGTGTAACCTTTCTCTGGATGCGGACGCATTCTCACCTGGATTAGCAGAGAATGTACTGATTCTCCCAGGTGGTGGATAAGGTGGTGCCAACGGGTTCATTGGTTCGTTCCACTGGAAATAGCCCTGGGTATTATTGCTGTTATTTCCCAGCTGAAAATACTGTGTGTTTGCTTGTGGTGGAGGAGTGTTATCATTAGGTCCATTGTGCCATTGTTGCACACATCTCTGGTTATTTTGGTAACTTTATGCAGATGTAGCTACTGGCATAAAATAACCAGGTTGCACAGTAGGCCTACCTATTGTCTTCTTGTTGTCAGACAGGAAGTTCACCATACCATCCGTGTGTACATATATATGCATTTGGCTTAGGCAGAGTGTCAGTAGCATCCTCAGTTCTTCCCGTAACACAACTTTGTGAATTAATAACTATTGCTGGTGTGCTTTCAAACTTCGCTAATGCTGGAAGTGACTTCTATTTTTAGTTCAGAAAAATGTGTGTTTTGTGAATCTAACCTATAATTTACAGACTCAAATTTTTTCTCAAAATTTGCATTTTAAGAATCCAACTTGTGATCAAAATTTTCAAATCCCTTATTCAATAAATCCAATTTTTGAATTATGGCTCCTAATCCCTTTTCAATAATTGAAGAGGTCAAGAGGTACTGGTGCTTGGTAGTGACATAGTATTTTCATTTCCCCGCCACATTGCTAATTAAGGTATTCGAAACAATAGTGAGAACAAAAACCTCAGTGTTAGTGTGTTTCCATCGTGAGTAAGACTCATTTCATCAGTGTATGTGGGCGTTCCAGGCACACTCATGGAGGTACAATCATCTTTGACCATTTTATAGTAATCAACAACACGTAAGTTGTGAAGTGAGCTGTGCACAAAATACACTTCTCGCTCAGTAAATTACTCACTACACTCCATATTTTACCATTCAAACTATTTTGGCCTACACATTGCTGTACTACTCTTTAAAAGTAGTAAAAGATGAACAATAATGTATGTAATTAATGTATGCAGGTGTTATGATTATTTTATTTGTGTGTGTTAGAGCCTCAGTACAAATAAGTGTAATCTGTGAGAAAAACTTTGTCTAGCACCACCAATTTCTCTTTGCATTAGCTGACTCTAGGCAGTTCCTTTAAAACACCGGCAACCCAAAGTCCCAACAAAGAGAAAATCTTACAGGAAACAACTCTTGATGGGATTAAATAATTGCTATCACAAATTCTGTTGTAAGCCAAAGTAAGTGTAACTATGTTAAAACTGGCTTTTTAGTATACTGGAAAGTAGGTACATGTAGAAGACAAGATGACAAAATAGCACTTCAAAAGACACATGCACAAGAAGCAAATGACAGAGAGATATTTGTACAATCTGTATGAACAGTACTTGAAAAAAATCTACGACTACATCAACACTACACAGATACTCCAACATTGAGAATAAAATGTGATTTATTAGCATGTGAAATAAGTATTGAAATAATTTGAAAAATTATGGTAAATCAAGAATCAATTAAATTTTAAATTTAATTATGCATTCTAAGAAAATTAACTTGCTGTCATTCAAACAGAAAATTACTGTAGTTCTCAAATCAATTGAAACTAATCAAACTACTCACCTCCCTTTCACAAAGTATGTAAAAAGAGCAAATTACAAGAAAAGTTACTGAATTTTCTGTAGTCTTGCATGGAGAAATATTTTACACAATTCCATGAAATAATCATACCACAGCTAGAAAGCATGAAGGAATTATTAATCTGAATAGGACTTCTGGTTTGTCCGAGAAAGTTTTAATATAAAACTTGAATTATCTGGAAAAAAAATTTAAATAAAATTTGGTTCTCCAAATTAATAGCGCAAAATTTAGATGAACACCCAAGTATTCTTATGCACAAGCCTTCATAGACGATAGCATACTCATATGTATTTCTGAAGTGCAGTTGGCAGCATCATACATTAAAACACTCAAATCAGCTAAAAACCGGTGTTTGTGATCTCTTCTTAATTAACCATGCATTTACTGACTTTGAGGTGCCTCTCAACATCTCTCCTACATTACGTTGCGCAGTCATGTTAAGAATTTAATGGAAATTCAAGCAGCAAAAATTATGATGTACTGCACTCCACGACAGATGACTTAGAGAAAATCCCTTCCTGAGCTATTAAACTTAAGTCAAAATTTGCTGAAAATATTTGCTCTCTCGTGGGNATGACTTAGAGAAAATCCCTTCCTGAGCTATTAAACTTAAGTCAAAATTTGCTGAAAATATTTGCTCTCTCGTGGGGTATGCAAATGCCTAACTTACATAAAGCTTGCTTGGAGAAAGAAAAATTAATACACTACCAAGATAAATCATACTACTTAGCTATATCAACAAATTAATTAATGTATTAACATGATAAATTACCAAAATATAAAAATTGATAAATTTAAAAGACAGGTGAACCTAATTATACAAATATAGCTAAATTACACAGGGGCTTTCAAAATAAAACTACNATGACTTAGAGAAAATCCCTTCCTGAGCTATTAAACTTAAGTCAAAATTTGCTGAAAATATTTGCTCTCTCGTGGGTTATGCAAATGCCTAACTTACATAAAGCTTGCTTGGAGAAAGAAAAATTAATACACTACCAAGATAAATCATACTACTTAGCTATATCAACAAATTAATTAATTAATTAATGTATTAACATGATAAATTACCAAAATATAAAAATTTATAAATTTAAAAGACAGGTGAACCTAATTATACAAATATAGCTAAATTACACAGGGGCTTTCAAAATAAAACTACNTATAAATTTAAAAGACAGGTGAACCTAATTATACAAATATAGCTAAATTACACAGGGGCTTTCAAAATAAAACTACACAATCATAATATTTAGGCCTAGTACCTGAAGTAATGTACCAGTAAACAGATAAATTTAAACAAATTTGAAATGCTGGTTCTCTAAGTACTATGTATTTGCTTTATAAATAACCAGTACAGAAATACACAAGCATAATATATGCCAATTTCCTTTCTTTTTATATCTGGAGAATGCAGACATGAGAGGTGTTCAAATTCATTGCAGCAAACCCTTCTTCAGTTGCCCTTAATTACATTCAGTAGCTGTAATTCCCCACATTCCATTAATCCCTTAGTGGGTAAAATTTTGAACATCTGTCTTCACTTTGCAATTCGCAATGAATATACAGAAAAAAGTATTAATTCAACAAATTTTGTTATGTGCAAAAACAACAATGTCCAGCAAATGGCAGGATGATGAAAAACTGCTATAAAAAATTTAAAAACAAAACTTACAGTGTAGGGCATCTGAAAGATGTCACTCTTGCCCTTAGCTTAAGGGGGCATTAGATAAAAACTAATCTTTGTTTTCATGTTCTCATCAGGTATAGATATTTATAAACCATTAAACAATTTACATTGTAATAGGTTTCGTAATTCTTTAATCACATAAAATCATTAAGTTGTTCAGTAGACAAAGTCAAATATTCATCAAACTTATAAGAAGGATGTGCATATAACATTTTCTTAATGGTACTGGTCTTTAATTTTATAATACATTCAGAGGCAATTTGTTAAAAACTTCCATGGCAGTACAATCAAAATTATTTTGAGTTTTACTTAAACTAGAATATTGTAAATCCAAACAAGTTTTTAGTCTGTCATTCGTAACTATTTACACCAGTACATATACTGTTCCTACTAATACCTACTACCCTTTATATATAATATATATACATTGTATTAAGTTAAAAATTAATTAGTCATGATATTTTCCTTATAACATTTTTACAAGATGCCAGGGACGTATCCAAATTCATAAGAGATGAAGGTCTTGAAATAATGAAAGAACTCAATTTGAATTTTAATTTATTCACACAAATACTTACATTAGACTGCCTATCGCCCCTATTACTCTTGTTATTCTCAGTAGGTGCAATATTAAATCTCCAAGTCAATTCTTATTAGAGTCATTATCAATGTCTCTAAATTGGTTACAGTTAATTCACTTATTTTCACATATTTAATCTGTCTATTACAATCATTCCAAATGTCTGTCACTTACTCATACAGTTAAATTGTCTGCCCGTAAATNCATATTTAATCTGTCTATTACAATCATTCCAAATGTCTGTCACTTACTCATACAGTTAAATTGTCTGCCCGTAAATATCACTATACACTGTACCAATGCTTGCAGTCGACAGACTCCACTCTCGCTGGTCAATGCCACCACCACTCGTTGCTTTGCAGGCTTGTCACTTCGCTGGCATTGCACACCTGGGTGTTAAGGTTGCGAAATCCTCAAAACTGTAAACTATCGGCTTGAGGTCCTGCCGCAGCATAAGTAATCCCGCTGGCCAAATCTAGAAGGTTCGCCGCACCCCGAATCTTGCTGCGAGGCAAAGTCAATGAGCCACATATTCTTTCAAAGATAACTACAGAAATTCAATCTGCTTAAGTATATGAATTCCCCAGTTAACTTTAAAGTTGTCCATGTAAAATACTACGGTTCTTAATCTTAGTCCTTTAAGTAGGCTACATTATGTAAAGTATGTTTTATAAGTTATACNCACCCCGAATCTTGCTGCGAGGCAAAGTCAATGAGCCACATATTCTTTCAAAGATAACTACAGAAATTCAATCTGCTTAAGTATATGAATTCCCCAGTTAACTTTAAAGTTGTCCATGTAAAATACTACGGTTCTTAATCTTAGTCCTTTAAGTAGGCTACATTATGTAAAGTATGTTTTATAAGTTATACAAGTTTTTTTTATACAGCCCTCTTATAAAAGCCTTAGCTAATAAATGCAATTTCAAATTAAAAAATTATATAANATATATATATATATATATATATATATACACACACACACAACACACACACACACAACGGCGCATATTTAAAATTTCTTCAGTGAACTTTAAAAGAAATAGAAAAGACTGAATAAATTAATTAATAAAATTACCTGAAATATGCTACATATTATATTATTTTAGTTAATTAGTGTGTATATAATACTTAACAAAAATTAAAAAACCTTACAGCAAATAATTAAACGAACTCAGATAGTTAACACTTATTACAGATACTTTAATACGTAATTCTCATCACACACCTATCTAACGCAAAATGATTTGACAATAAAAGGTTCCAAAATTTAAATTCAGAAAAAAGACATACAACAGACCGCGTTTATTATAAAGTTTCCATAGAATATGATAACGATCATAGCTAAAGGTGATTACATGGTTTCAGATATCCTTTGAGAGTTTGGCATTGGGACAATTTAGGCCACAAGGTGCGCTGAAGATCCAAGAAGATAATTTTTAATATATGAAACTTAGAAAATTATTAATATTTGTATAGAGCCCGTATGGGCCGATAAAATTTTCCTTACAGTATCTGGCAGAAGCTTCCACGAAACCTTCTACCCGAAACTGCATGCAAGCCGTTAAAGGGGGGTTCTTTGGAATAACCTAAACTTCGTTACCTACATTTACACAAAGAGGAGAGTCGGAGGTCCTGTGTAATAAATGCCAGTGCTTCGGCTACTCTAGTAAGGTGTGCCCCGCTGCAACTCGCTGCCGCCCCTACAGTCAGGCGCACCGCACCTTGGAATGCACCTTGCCAGACAAGGAAGACAGGGCCCTAAGGCACTGCATCGGTTGTGGCAGCAACCATGCAACCAACTTTAGAAGTTGAATGCCTACAAGGCAGAAATGTGGTGCTTCCTGCCTGCAGAAGAGCGCAAAAAGCGACAGCATCAGAGCACGCTGTCACAACTGCCCCTCCCCACCATATGAAAACCTGGGACAGAGTTGCAGGCACATCCCAGGTGTACACAGGTGCATAATTTTGTGCCTGAGTATGCACAAGGCTTCCCCGTACCTACTGCCAACACCTATGGTGTGTTGGGCTATAACGAGCTGGATTTTCCAGCTCTAGATAATGATCCGCACCCTAGGAGCCAAGTCTAAGCTCCCCCAACTCAAACTAAGGGAAAAGCAAGCCACAAAACTCACCGAAAGGTGGGTAAATATCCTCCGCAGCAGGCTGTCACTCGCGAGCAGTAGACAGCTGCACCCCCCTCTGCAAGTCTCAGCGGCTGGCAATCACTCACCCAATCAAGTGCCGGCCAATGAGAGGCCAGCTTCTGTCCCGGACCACGCCAGTGCGGCCAGTTCGGGAACTAGCAAGCCGATCATCCCGGAATAATCTGGAAACCCTCGCTTTATTTAATTTAATAAAATCCTGCCCTATTACACAAAGCAATCCAGCACTTACAGAGTTGCTGGAAAGCCTTTTTAAGTTACTAACCATATGTACGGACCCGGAACGAGGACGCGATGACAAGTGTCAGGCCCTCATGGGATATGCCCTAATGATGTTACCCAAGTCACCCAATGTGTGCTAGAGGATATAATACAAGTCTGCCCTCTCATAGGTTTAATTTAGTTAATAGTATTACTTATTGGAATGCTCGAGGCGTTCCCAATAAGAAACAAGAGCTGATAGATTTTATTTCTCAGCACCAGGTTCCTATTATTGCTATTAATGAAACACATTTGCATGTACAAATTAGATTTTCAATCCCGGGTTTTAAATGCTATCGTTCAGATAGAGATCAATATGGTGGCGAAGTACAAATTTTAATTCACCACACAATAGTGTGCACTCCAGCTAAACTACTAGAACTAGAAACACTAGAAGCAGTGGGTATTAAAGTAAAACTAGGTATTCAACAAGATTTAATTTATTCTGTTTACTGTCCGCTAGGCCGNGATAGATTTTATTTCTCAGCACCAGGTTCCTATTATTGCTATTAATGAAACACATTTGCATGTACAAATTAGATTTCCAATCCCGGGTTTTAAATGCTATCGTTCAGATAGAGATCAATATGGTGGCGAAGTATAAATTTTAATTCACCACACAATAGTGTGCACTCCAGCTAAACTACTAGAACTAGAAACACAAGAAGCAGTGGGTATTAAAGTAAAACTAGGTATTCAACAAGATTTAATTTATTCTGTTTACTGTCCGCTATGCCGCACTCTTTTACGAGCAGATTTAAATGAATTAATAAATTCTTCACCGGTTTTGCTCGCTATTGGCGATTTAAATGCAAACATCCTGCTTAGTGCTGTCTCGTGCATACAGCCAATGGGAATAGCTTATTTAGACACCAGGATCAACATAGTTATTGTGTTTATGCGCCCAGCGAACCTATTTTTGAAAGAACAATTAATCAGAGGCCCGATATACTAGATATTGTGCCTAATAAAGGCCTTCATATGACCTTAGAACTAGAAGTGTTCCACGAATTGGATTCAGACCATTATCCTGTCCGCATGTTGTTCAGCGATGTTGAAACTGACAACATGCCAATTCGCAAAGTTAAGTATTATAAGAATGTGAACTGGCCTGGCTTTAGGGAATACCTGGAAGAGGAAATATATCTGCCAGCTTTTATGACTACTCCCGAAGAAATAGACTCTTCTTTCATACATGTCACTCAGCTTATTCAGAGGGGAATTGGTCGTTATCACCCGGAAAAAGACCCGTGAACTTGCGCAGACACGCTGCCTGAACATATCGGAGAGTTGATCTCACGCAAAAATAAGCTGCGCATGTGCTATTCCCGGGTTCGTACTAGGCTAGTTAAAGTCCAGATTAAGGAACTTAGACAGCTAATTGATAATGATATTAGAATCTGGCAAACTGAAATTTGGAAAAATAAATTATCCCATTTATGCGCTTCAGATAATAGTCTATGGCACATGACGAAGGCGTTTACAAAGAGGCGCGATCCAATCCCACCTCTTCAAGGGACTGCAGGTGCAGCATACACACCCCAGAGGAAGCTGAGGCTTTGGCCGCTCACCTAGAGCTAGCTTTCCAGCCCAATGCTAATCCCTCAGATCCAGCGTTTGTGGCTAACATTTATAGGGACCTCCGAGTGCGTCTGCAGCAGCCTCCAGCTGCTGAGACAGAACCCATGCATGCCGACGTGGTAAGAAGATTTATCAAGCGAATGAAGCCATGTAAGGCACGTGGGTTCGACTCCTTGCAGGCTATAGTTCTCAAGACACTGCCTAACAGTATACTTAAAGCTATAGCCGAGTGCATTAATACAAGTTTTAACCTTGCACACTTCCCCACATCCTGGAAATGTGCCTCAGTTATTGTATTTCACAAACCGGGTAAAGACCCGAAAGTATTACAGAACTACCGCCCCATTAGTATGTTCCGTTCGCTCTCTAAGATTCACGAGCACATTTTATTGCGGCGCATTGGAAATCATATTCGCGAAGTAAATAATTTTCCTAACGAGCAGTTTGACTTTAGAAAATAGAGAAGCACATTCTACCGCTCATCAGCTCGTCAGATTATCAGACCACATAACGAATACTTTTAACTGGCGTCATAACACCGTCACTACTGTATAAAGGGCTACTGTATAAATGATACGACAAAAATTTCCCCGATAGTTATATTATTAGCTTCGTATTTAGATAGATGCTCGGTTACCATTTCAATTGGCGGAGCCACCTCAGAAAAGAAAATAATAAGCGTTGGAATCTCCCAGGGCAGCATATTAAGTCCATTATTGTATAATATTGTACGATATTCCACGCCCCCCCCCCCCTAACAGGCATATTAATTTAGGAGTTTATGCAGATGATACTGTGATATACACGCAATCTCACAAACCTACACTTGCCACTCAGCACTCCCAGGCACAGCTCAGTGAGCTTGAAAATAATTTTCGCATGTGGAGATTTAAAGTGAATGTGGGAAAATGCGAGACAGTAGTTTTCACTCGCCGAAACGTTCATCCCAAACTGCCACATCTTACTCTCTTTGGGGAGGATATCCCACTTAAAGATAAGGTGAAATACCTTGGCCTTACTATGGATAGGATGCTGAAATGGTGCCACCGTGTGGAAATTAAGGGAAATCTTGCTTATGTGCGCATGACAGCTTTATATCCTCTTTTATCTCATGGCTCTGGCTTGTCACAGAAAAATGGCATACTATTATATCAGTCAATGATAGGCCCCATTATTACTTATGCAGTGCCTGCTTGGGCCTACTGTGCACAATCTTATTTAAATTCATTTCAGGTGGTGCAAAATAAATGCCTCCGATTGGACGCAGATGCACCCAGATACATCCTTGTTAGATGCTTGCACGCCGAATTAAAACAAGAAATGCTGGACGAAGTAATTCGCAACCAAACTAAACGTTTTTATAAATCAATCGAGGAACATACAAACACTCTCATAAATGCCCTTGGGGACTATGATATTGATTTAACTCAGTGCCATAAGAGCCCAAAGTAGCTTCTAGTGCACAGGCCCCCTTAGCCCTGCTTATAACACACTGCCAGGCCAATTGTGTTAGCATCTGTGCAGTTTTTTTTAGGATATATAGATATATATAGTTTAATTAAATTAGCAAGCTGTATGTCTTGTTGCCATGTAGTCTTAGATTAGCACGAGGAGTCCTAAAGAGATGCCTCAGGGGTTATTCATAAATAATAATATAAGGTACTCATAAATAATAATATGAATTACTTAAAAAAAAGTCCTCACAGGCTTGGTTTTAGTAATAGGCTATTTAGGTTTATTTCGGTTGAAGTTAACCCGCACTTTCTTTCAGGTAAATAACCATCATATTATGAATACATAAAAGCCAGCCAGTGTTGGCTCTGCTGACATTCACTGGCAACTTATTATATTTCTTTAAGTTTTCAGGATCCACTGGATATTCGGTGGGGAGAGGCCCTATAGCGCCACTCCCCCCACCCGAGTGATGTGCAAACATTACTCTGGTTAAGCCAGCGCCAAATGAAAGAAAGATATCCTGTCCTCTCTACCAGTATTTTCTCCACCCACTAATAAAGAGCATGGTTTCCACCTATCTGTCTCCTGTAGTATTTTCTGTTAATGCATTCAACAATTTTTAATTATTTCCTGTTGAAAGGGCTATTACTGTGTCTATGCCGGTTTTTCCCTTTCTCTTCTTAGTATAGTAGTTTAGCTATAAGTACACTTAGGGAGGTCTTCATGGCCGAATCATCACCATGGCAGCCAAATTCCTCTCTGCCGCAATGCACATCTTCTTGCACGATTTCCTTCCCTTATAGGCATATGGGGCTTAGCCCTAAGACGCAATAAACTCCCGTCCCTACCGCGGGCTCACACATAATTCTTAGTTTTAGCGTAGGTTAGTGAAAAAATCAGGTCCGGGGTAGGGATAGGACCTAAGAGCATCTCAGGGCTGAACCCCATTCGCCTAGGCATGCATGGAGGATTCAAACTACAAGGGAACATGCTTGCTGCTTTACTGGGATTGGTCAAACATAGCCGCGGTTGGGGCCAATTTAACCTTACATGCTAACTTAACCTGAACTACAAAAGGAGGGGGTAAAACGGTATAGGCACCGTAAAAACTTCTCGACANACCTTACATGCTAACTTAACCTGAACTACAAAAGGAGGGGGTAAAACGGTATAGGCACCGTAAAAACTTCTCGACACAAAATAATTGTAATATTGAATGCAATTTATGAAGTAGAATAAGATTTCTACTAGAACAGAGGATAGGAAAGAATAATATTTATTGAAAGTGTGTTTGAAACACTAGAAGAGAAAGTTTGGAAAGTCATTTCCCCTCCCATACAGCCAGTCTACACCTGAAACATAAAATCTGCGCAAATAAATATGAGTGCATTTTATGACTTTTTTCTGCTGTCATGGTTCAGGTACGATTATCACTCGCAACTTCAGCAATATGTGTTTATGCACAGCATTTTGTTGTTATAACTGCTACTTTTATGTTAAATAAACACGAATGTTTACCTTAATTTTCAAACAATATATTAAAGTGGAATATCAGACGCCATATTTGCTCGTAATTTGAATGCAGAGCTATCTATCTGAATCGAGGGCATATACAAGCGAAATTCCACACGCAATTCACGAGTTTCCGACTAGGAAACACTACCATAGTCTAAATGGGAGATAACCTGCAAAACATTTTTTAAAAAAGGTGTATCACAGAGCTATACACTGTTGCCAGTTCTCTTACAAACACACTCCTAATCGGTTGGCAGTGGATCCTCGGCTCATGCCATAAAGGATAAAATAAATTTGGCTCGTGGCCATTTGTGTCACAAAACTTTCAAACACAGTGTAAACCAGTACAAAATACAGACATTAGCCTTTTCACAGTTACAAATGTTTCATTCTAATTAAATCATTTTTTTTTTAAGTTTAGACATATCTATACACTTGTTGTACCTCCATACAAAGTAACATATACAGAGGTGGTTAATAACTAATCCAAAATCGAAATAAATAGCAATTTTTAACATAGGTGTTCAATATACAAATGAGTATGTGTGCGCAGCAGGCAAACATCTACGATAGCTCGCGCATCACACCAGGATGGCTATGCATACTACAGCAGGCAACCCGATGGTTCTTTGCTGAAAATGTGTGTGCCTGGTCGCGAGCACCACCAGTGTCGACATACATGACATCACCTCAAGCAACTGCCAATGCACATACCCTTATGGCGAACAGCGGCTACATTCTGCTATTAACCACACCAAACATCTCAATTAAGAGTGCAATGTACTTTGGTAACACAAGCCTTGGTGGGCATACGATTTGAACTCTGTTGGAATTGCATGTATCACACCAAACAAATTGGCTTCACCATCCTACTTCTGGGTAAACAGTGTCAGTGCCTTCTGCCAACCAATACACAGCATAGAGACACTATAAACAGGGCAAGTTTCGTAGGCGAACACGACCACAGCACTAATCTGTTTTGGTGCGATNCATAGGTGTTCAATATACAAATGAGTATGTGTGCGCAGCAGGCAAACATCTACGATAGCTCGCGCATCACACCAGGATGGCTATGCATACTACAGCAGGCAACCCGATGGTTCTTTGCTGAAAATGTGTGTGCCTGGTCGCGAGCACCACCAGTGTCGACATACATGACATCACTTCAAGCAACTGCCAATGCACATACCCTTATGGCGAACAGCGGCTACATTCTGCTATTAACCACACCAAACATCTCNTTCAAGCAACTGCCAATGCACATACCCTTATGGCGAACAGCGGCTACATTCTGCTATTAACCACACCAAACATCTCAATTAAGAGTGCAATGTACTTTGGTAACACAAGCCTTGGTGGGCATACGAGTTGAACTCTGTTGGAATTGCATGTATCACACCAAACAAATTGGCTTCACCATCCTACTTCTGGGTAAACAGTGTCAGTGCCTTCTGCCAACCAATACACAGCATAGAGACACTATAAACAGGGCAAGTTTCGTAGGCGAACACGACCACAGCACTAATNTCTGCCAACCAATACACAGCATAGAGACACTATAAACAGGGCAAGTTTCGTAGGCGAACACGACCACAGCACTAATTTGTTTTGGTGCGATGGAAAAGGATGAACCTTTGTAACGTGTTGACAGTGCCAACAATTCTGTCGTCCTCAGTGCATCATGCTGTGGGAACATGCATCAACGCGCAAAGGACAGTTTATGTGTCGGCATTACNATTCTGTCGTCCTCAGTGCATCATGCTGTGGGAACATGCATCAACGCGCAAAGGACAGTTTATGTGTCGGCATTACGAAGTTAGCCCTTCCAAAGCCTCCAATAATTGCCAAGATTTGCTAAGTGGTAACCAACTACCACCCACACATTGCCATCAGACTGTGTGCTATGGAGTAGGCACAGGCATAGTTACATTTAAACACTATGTACATAGAGCACATCAACTGTGCAGACCAATGAATTACTGGGTGGCGGAAAGACAGACGGTGGCTACAAATGCCAGGCGTGTCTGATATGCCGCGTCCGCAATGGATCGGTACGAACAGCAATTATGACCATCGGCCACACAGTTATGTTCGCCTTTCTGCTCGCACAATACACAGCATGTATGACCCGAACAGAACCAGAACACAGCAGAAAGTGGTACAGAGGCACCATTTTCGAGAAAACACACACAGCAGTTGGAACACACCAGCTCATTTTCAGCCATTAACAGCCTTCTCCAAATATTGTAGCTTGCCTTCTCGAGCCTCACAACCGAATATCCTCAGGCTTTCCTGAATGACCACACTAATTGTCTGCACAGAAACAGGCTGTGCAAGAAGAAGTACTCCAATTGCATCGGAGGNCTTTCCTGAATGACCACACTAATTGTCTGCACAGAAACAGGCTGTGCAAGAAGAAGTACTCCAATTGCATCGGAGGACAAGTGAATGGAGACATGTGACAAATGTGGTGTTCAGTATCTCACTACAGTATGATTTGTGTGGTGTTTCAAATGGCATTTGAATGCCAGTACACTAGTACAATCTCGTCCCTGCAAGTAGGCAGCCATGCATAATTGGACAGTCAATCTGCGCAAGAAACTCTAACTGCANCTTTCCTGAATGACCACACTAATTGTCTGCACAGAAACAGGCTGTGCAAGAAGAAGTACTCCAATTGCATCGGAGGGCAAGTGAATGGAGACATGTGACAAAAGTGGTGTTCAGTAACTCACTACAGTATGATTTGTGTGGTGTTTCAAATGGCATTTGAATGCCAGTACACAAGTACAATCTCGTCCCTGCAAGTAGGCAGCCATGCATAATTGGACAGTCAATCTGCGCAAGAAACTCTAACTGCANAAGTACAATCTCGTCCCTGCAAGTAGGCAGCCATGCATAATTGGACAGTCAATCTGCGCAAGAAACTCTAACTGCATTCCTATGTAAAAAATCAATATGATGCATCAATACCACCCGAATATGACGGCCACTGACAATGGTTCTAGTGGAACATTGCAGTGCAATAGCCCTGCTAATACATGGTTTGCTTGCCGAATCCATGCACTCCACCATTATTCTAGATGTTATCAGAGACGAGAACAAACACAAGTATCAGGACCAAGTCGACTATACGCTGGGGATAACAATGCTGAAATCCAGCAGAAACAAACAAGACCCCAACGACAGTGCTCGTAGTGATGCAACCCAAAAGGGCAACAATAAAACCACAGGTGAAACAGAAGACATTACCAAAGTAAGGATCAAGGTTGTGTGGGGTAAAAACAAGAAACTGCCCTAAGCATACCACAACTGCCCAGGTTAGCAGTTACTCTGGCACAGTTTCTGCCCTGGTGTGGAGAAGGACAAGGTACTGGGCAAAGCAGCAGTCCAGCACTGGTGTGGAAATGGGAATAAGGGGTAGGTCGGCTGAACATCACCTAACCCAACACCATAACAATAACACCAAACTTCACCCCACAACCACCACTACTGCAGCAGCTCTATGAAGAAACACCCACACCCAACTGTAAGTTTGTACGAATATACATATTGACGTGAGTCACATGTTCACGGGCTCCTTTGTGCCCACTCTGACTGCCGCAGTCGTTTTAACCTCGCCAACTACACCACACCACCTGGCTTGTAGGCCAGAGAGAGAGAGAGAGAGAGAGAGAGAGAAAGAGAGAGAGAGAGTGAAAAGTGCTACAAAGTGTAATTTATCAGTGTTCCTAATAGCAACAAACATAAAATCCATCGTCGCATACACAGCCACAGCCAGGGATGTTTTTCATTGTATACTTGGCAACGCTGTGGCAAGTGTAATCCAAGCGCATCCTCAGCAGTGAATTGCACATACTTATGAGAAATTTAATAACGTTTAAAGTGTAATAATTTAAGAGTAATAATGTTTCAATTTAATGCATATAATTTGTCATCACCTAATCCTGTTCCAGGATGTTATGTATGTTATGTCTGGTTGTGTTTCATCTTTCCACCGCTTGACTTCGGCTTCGCGCCACTAGTGGTGGCAGCCGACTCCATTCTCGCCACAGTCCATCTCAGCAACCGAACCAGACAGGTGGTGTAAGTTTCTCGCTCCACGAGGCCCCCAGTAACGACATGTAAGCTGTAATGATCTTAATTGCAATAGTATAATCTTAATTACCGGAGTCTTTGTATTCCATTTTAATGTACTGAGGGGAGAGCCACCTTCTCGTCGGAAAGTTTTTAATGCAATCGCTTTTTCAACATAAAACCATGTATTTTCGATGCGTAAGGTCTGAGGACATTTTTGGTATATCATTCATGCATTATTAATTTGTAACAAGGGTGATGAATAAACCACTCAACAAGTGAAATAGTGTCAAGTCATTGTGGGGCAACCTTATCAGCATCATGAGTGTTTCCATTCATATAGTTCAGTGTACGAGACGGCTGACAGTCACGCCATTATAGGTAAAGAGTGTAACTTAAGTACATGACAACCAAGCAACTAACTGACAGAAGTTGCACCAGGGTCCCTGGGCCATCGACTCAACGACCCCATCATTAACTAAACCGACTTAAGCTATGGAGCCTGGCAAAATCCAACATCAAACAAGCCCTGCTAACCTCACGACCTTGTCAATATGTAAATGTAATGAACATTGCATAAAATTATTAGGAATAGGAAGGTGTGCTCCCCCTCTCCACAACTAAAACAAACTGGTCAAGCAAGTGGCAATACATCGGTTATGCCCACCTGTACCAAAATTAATGTGACATCGCCAGTCATGCTAGACCAACTTCGCCACATAGTGATCGCAGCACAAATCAGAGATAACTATCGACAAACCAAGATTGTGCTCTGTGCACAGAAAGAAAATGACAGGTGGCAAATGTTCGATGGTAGGCTAAAAAAACAAGCAGTGCGGAAACAACACAAAGTGGAAGCTCTGCATGCCAGCTGCACAGCATGCAGACATACTGCACTTCGTGCATTTAAACTTCTTCACCAGACACCATGGTGCAAAACAAACAATGTACAATCTCCTAGAACATTGTCATTGACCTGGTATATCACACGACATACACGACTACATTCATGAAAGCCTCCTGTGCAATCACTATAAAGCGTGAAGAGCTGGCAGCCAACCTCAACAGCCAAGAACACCCAAGCAGAACTTCGCAACAGTCGTTCTCTACCTCATGGGCCCCTAGCCCAAGACAGCCATGGGAAGCACTTTATTTTTGGTTACTGTGATCTCTTATCCAGTTGAACGGTAGTCTAAGCAGTTTCTAGTGCATGCAGACACAACATTGCTAAAGCTCTCCAGGCAGAATTCTTCCATCAATGGGGATACACATGGATGCTGCTCTCCGACAATGGGATGTGTCTCGCCGCCCCCAGGGATAATGAACAGTGGAATGGAAACAACAGCCAATGGCGACACAGCGCCAGACATTCAAACAGCAACAGCTACTTCACCATCATTTGCAAGAGCCACAATGCCAGCTGTCGTGATGTCAAAGGTCGAGACACCCTATTTCGAGATGCCTATGTCGGAAGACCCTGCCACATCAAGTATGGAAGGGGGATACATGGAGTCAGCACACCTGGCTAGTCTTGTCTACCCGCGGCCATTGCCACGGCCATGTGGGAGCACCCCAATGGTAGCAGAACAGGGGAAGTATGGGAGGTACCAAAAACATCTTAAGGGGAATCTCTCAACAAGTATTCCGGCAACCCCGCCCGACATCGCTGGCTGCGCAAACCTTTCTGTAGCACAATAGCAGCAGCGACGACGAGAACAGGAATGAGGGCTGCAAACTTCCTGGTGGCTCCAATGGACCTCGCCGTACACTGTAGGCCCAGTGTGCAGACTGTAGGGACCACACATCCTACAGTTCACTGCCTCACACTGGCAGGCTCCACAGCAGCACCCACATGTGCCACCCACAACACTACTAATGGAACAGCCTCAGCAGGGGTGCTACGACCTGAGACCTCGCAGGATAGGACCGTTGATTCCAGCTTGCTGCACCTAATGGTGTAGCACACCAGCAGATGGTGACATGGCAAAAGAACAGTCTTCCTGTAGAACATTATTTATTGGTTAAAAATTTAAATTTTATTGATAAGTTCTCGAAATTTACAAGTAGATAACATGCCATTAAAATTATACACAAGAATATTAAAGAGCTCGTAAAATGTCAACTTTCTATAATCGTGCATTGCAAGTAATTAATATGGATCCGAAATTATGATGTAATAAAATTCTGCAAAAGCGTTAATCACATAAAGCGTGTTAATATGCATATTCGCAACAACTTCTCGTTTAAAAATTATTTCTGTAAATTCTTAAGTAATACAGGATTATATGAGATGAACTGTAACAGTTTTTTTTCCTAACCTACTTTAAAACTATGTGTTATTTGGGCCCGCGGTAGGTACGGGGGATTAATGTGTCTCAAGGTTGAACCTCATACGCTTAAAGGACAGGGAATCTCATGCAAAGAAGGCGTGCATCGTAGCGAAGAGGGATATTTGGCAGCCATGGCCGCAGTTGAGTCCATGGACTACATCCCTAAGGGGGCGTATAGCAAAGCTATAGTTAAAGAAGAGAGAGGAGAAAAAACCTGCATTGACACAGTAAAAACCCTCTCGACAGAAAAGAACAAGTTTGAATAGTACGTAATTTTTTACGTTTTCCTCTGTCGTGGTTGGGTAACATGCTTTTAATGAGGGGAATTTAGCTCTAGAAGAGAAAATGGCTGTGGGTGCAAGCACCCTTGGGGTATAACTGCTGTCAATATATCTGAGCATATGTCTGCACAGTAATATTAACAGCAGCTACAATTGCAGGCGGTAGGACGAAGAGCAGTACACACAGCCGTTGACCCGTCGAGTTAGGTGGCACCGACTCCATCTTCCCTCTTCCACGCATGAACTGTAACAGTTTTACTTCGCATGTTTATTGGTATCCTAAATGTTTCCATCACCCTCGGTAGCAGGCATATTTGGATTACTCAAGAATCACCATCATTATCCAGAACTATGGGAACTTCAGGAGAAGCCACCTGTGCGGGAACTTCAGGAGAAGTCACCTGTGCATGCGACTTTCACCTATTCTTATCTTCTGATGTGCAGTAGCTAGTTTCTTACACTCGCGACACCTAGCAAGGCTCATTGAAAACAAATATGGTGGATGTAGCGACTAAGTTAACACTAGTGGTGCACTCTAGCCATTGACATCGGAAACCAAATGGTTGACCAAAATCAAGTGATAAGCATAATTACACAAGATGGCAGGTGAAGCCCAAATCATAGTTGGTCGCCACCTAGCCAGAATGAGAGATCAGGAGGGAGCACACAAAGTGGTCAGTGATATGGCCGAGTTAGTCCATTTGTCTCCAGCGAACTACCAGTTGTCCCAGAATCTGCATAATCATNAGTGGTCAGTGATATGGCCGAGTTAGTCCATTTGTCTCCAGCGAACTACCAGTTGTCCCAGAATCTGCATAATCATACTACTAACAGCCTCCTCTATTTCTAACTGGCTGAAAGCTTGACTGACATAAAGTTTGGAAAAAAAAACTGAGCAAATTACAATACTCCCGAGTACAACTTCAACATCGGAAATTGGATAATCTTCCACAATCAACTGTGAGTTTATAATCATTTTAAAGTCATACTTAACCTACAGAATCATTACCTGTTAAGAATGGCACAATTAGAGTGGCACAGTCTGAGTGTACTTCGTTACATAACATATATGCTTGATAAAGCGGGCCAACTCATCCTCAAATTTAAGTATATGATTAAAATACACTTTTCATTCTCTCTTGTATATCGGGCAAGATCCTGGCTTATATCGAATGGAAACCTTAATTCCATCAATTNTTACACTTTTCATTCTCTCTTGTATATCGGGCAAGATCCTGGCTTATATCGAATGGAAACCTTAATTCCATCAATTTTTATCGCTCCTTGTTTGAAGATATCTAAATATTTTATCATAATAGCAGATAATTTTTATGTATTTAATATCACACAAATACTCGGACCATTTTGGTTCCAAAACTTTTAACCATTCAAGTTCTTAAATGTTGGTGAAATTGCCTTGAAACAATGTTGAGACCCAAATACATTATGTTATTGACCAGTACATTGTCACGGCCTAGAAGATAAACTAGTGGCCTTGTGTAAGCATGCAATTTCAGTGTTGAAGTCAAGATTTCGTTGTTAAGAAAATATTTTCTAAATGTGAGCATATACAAGATTGAAACAGAATCGCCTGTATCTTCATGAAATTCTATTTTTACACCATGTGTATTACATTGCCACAATTATTTTTATGTGTTTTAATAGTTGCAGAACTTCAGTAAATATACTGGATGATAAATTTAAACATTCATGTTTAAATAATACTTCGTCTTGAATTACAGGACTGAAAATTCATATTGTCTAGAACCTGTTTCACTGACCCTTTTAATTGAGCACATTTTTCCTTTCATTCCTAGCCATGGAGTTTTGAAGCTAGTGGGCGAGTCTTAGCCATCATATTGTGGTTGGCAAAACTAATGGCATTTTGCCTTGTGTAAGCACAACTGCAGTATTAAAAAAAAAATATTTTTTTAAAACTGTTTTGTTGGAAATTTAATTGTTTATCTTTTGTGAAAACTTACACCAGAAACACCCTCTCATAAAATAATTTTTTCTGTTCCATCTGTCACTCAAGTTATAGTCAGATATTTAAATATGAAACTATCAGGGCTTNTCATAAAATAATTTTTTCTGTTCCATCTGTCACTCAAGTTATAGTCAGATATTTAAATATGAAACTATCAGGGCTTGTGGAGTGACATTAAAACAAAGCACAAATATTGTGTTTCCGTAAAGTTTTTCACAGTGCATGCAATATTGTAATTGTTAGGCATGTAGGTAAAATTAGTTACATGTATAGACGACTCGAAAAGGTAGCAGATGCAGTGAAANTATTGTAATTGTTAGGCATGTAGGTAAAATTAGTTACATGTATAGACGACTCGAAAAGGTAGCAGATGCAGTGAAATTCTCGTGTCTGCCATTTGTCTCGTGAATTAACAAGCTGACACGATGTCAGAATTCGAGTGTTTCTTACGGTGTTGTACAATACGGATAGTTTCCAGGTTAATTCTAGGGNAGCTGACACGATGTCAGAATTCGAGTGTTTCTTACGGTGTTGTACAATACGGATAGTTTCCAGGTTAATTCTAGGGTCCATTATGTATACAGACATTATTTGTTAATTGTCTAGTAGTAGTCTTCCACTTTTTGTTTATAACCAAAATACAGTTATTTAAAAAAAATTGCATTTTATTGTTTAATTCATCATCCTAATCAAATTCGTAATGGGAAGACAATGACACTTAAGTAAATTTCTGATATTTACTAAAATTAATATATTTAATATATATGTATCCTCACAAATGGATGATGCTGCACATTATAATTTATAATAAGAAACATGCTTGACCTCAACATTTGTACACCCAAACTTAAATACCATTTTTCTTCAGAAAGTCTGCTGTNCTAATAAGAAACATGCTTGACCTCAACATTTGTACACCCAAACTTAAATACCATTTTTCTTCAGAAAGTCTGCTGTATTTCACAATTATCAAATTAAATAAGAGTGTACTATAATGCACGACTTAATGGTTAATTACAAATAATAGGTAGGGAATTTGAAATAAATAAACATAAATAAATATATAGACACATGCTGGTACGTATCACTAGTACTTATGGTGGTGAATCATAACTGTGTATCAGCATTGTTATATTTGCATAAAATATTTAAAATTGTGATTACTGGGACGGTTGTGATTTGGCTCTCCTCCTGTTTCCTCCCCTCATTAGCCTACCTTGATTATCCCTCGTTGTGCATCATAATTTTTTTAGTATGGGGGTAAGTTATTATAAGTCATTACTTGTCTTGTGCTGCCCTTATTCTATGCCTATCCTACGTGAGAACTTCGTCGAGTCGATGACTGCTAGAGCTGTGTCAAATTGAAATATGACCTAAATTGTCAATTTATTCGTCCTTGGGATGTGTGCTATGAGCCGCCTTTTAACTTGTATCGTTGTGTGAGCGGCCGTAATGTGGAGCTATTTGGAACAGTGAGTCGTGGTTGTAGTATTTTATTCTTTGGGTCTGTTTAGTGTTTTAAATAATTGTGTATGTAGTTTTGTGTCGTTTTGGGCAGGCAGCGTGTTAGTCATTCTAAATTGTGGTTTTAGTCACTGGCCTAAATTGTGGTTTCGATTAAACTAAGTTCTAACTTCGCTGTGTGTTCCAGTGGTTTTAACATGTTTTAAATAGTTTTTGTCTCCTNGTTTCGATTAAACTAAGTTCTAACTTCGCTGTGTGTTCCAGTGGTTTTAACATGTTTTAAATAGTTTTTGTCTCCTACCCATTTATATTCATTTAAACTTTAATTGCTTTGCTGTGCTTCCACAGCTCATGTGTTGGGCGTCGTTCATTTAATATTTTAAACGTCGTCATCCTTTGGTTTTTTTTCGATGGACATTTGATTGGGTCTACGACTGCCTCCATCGAAATAACCTTTAATGTTAAGATTTTAAGGCAGCTTTTAAATTGTGTTTTTACATAAATGAGGCTCTTTTGGGCATCTAAGGCTGCCCTCCTTTGTTTTAATGGCTCATTTTAAAATCACTAATCTGTATAATCAATAATTTGTATTTTGAATATTTTAAATGTATTGTTAGTTATTGTAATCAATTCGATTGAGCCTTTTGAGTATTGTGATTTTTTTGGTGTATTCTTGTAAACTTTGATCCCAATATTCGTAATTGAAACTTGTTTTTTGTTCATTATTTGTGCAGCAGCGCACGGTTACGAAGAAAATTGGATTATTGAGATGGCTACGAAGATCAGAATATTGTGGGGTAAAAGTTGTACGACATGGAAAGACCTCTGCAACAAGAAATGTATTAAGGTACTGAAGTGAGATATTCTAAGGTTGATCACGTGGGTCCCCATCTTACCTTGCTTACCAGATTGAGGGGTAAACTGATGAATTTGCTAGGTGCCATAACTCAGTGAGCATGATTTAGTGAGGGTTGTGCGGTCGACGGCTACTGTGTCCCTAGAATCCTTTGCAGGTCTGCGATGCTTGAGGATGGAGATGTTACAAGTAATGCAATATGCCTAGTAATTTTCACTATGGTGATGGTGGGATTGTGATTGTGAGCCACCTCACGTGCTTTTATGTAGACTTTGGTTGTGCTGCAAGTGGGTGCAGTGCCCCAAGTACCCAAAGGGGTTAAAACAAATGAAATGATAGCGTGGGCTCAATATGTTTACTTGTTTCCTTGACATACATTTGCACTTCGGCTACCATATACCGAACTTATTTGGGTCTGGTACTCGGTATGACCATGACCAATGCGGAATAAAATGGCCTAGGCCATGTATGATTTAAGTTGTAATTATGTGTTGCATATTAAGCCCTGTTTGAACTACAGGATGACAGACGGTCAACTCCTCGGCATGAAGAGAGTAAAAATGTACCTGTAAATTATGTTACTACTGCATTGATGTGAATAGAGCCAAGTTTGACGGAGATGTGTGTGCCCATGCATAGTGAAGCTCCTGTGNCATGACCAATGCGGAATAAAATGGCCTAGGCCATGTATGATTTAAGTTGTAATTATGTGTTGCATATTAAGCCCTGATTGAACTACAGGATGACAGACGGTTAACTCCTCGGCATGAAGAGAGTAAAAATGTACCTGTAAATTACGTTACTACTGCATTGATGTGAATAGAGCCAAGTTTGACGGAGATGTGTGTGCCCATGCATAGTGAAGCTCCTGTGCTGCTGGCCGGTTTGAGTGCTCCAGTCAGAATGACCATCATGGCATCGGCTTCCGCTAAGGGTGGCTGAAGCTGGCGCCAAAATGGAATGAAAAATACATTGAACCCTCTTATGTCTAAACAAAATGATACATAGTGAAATGAAATGACAGAAATACAGAATGGTAACATACCCGACTTTAATTAAGTGTTATTTAAGTCAGTGAATGTGACCACACTATGATATGTCACCACACTAAAGAAACGTATAAAGAGAATTTGAGGCCAGGGTAGGCAGTCTACTGTAATGGAAAATACAAATTCACTTTCATTTAGTTAAATTAAATAAATGATTAATAGATTTGATAAAATAAGAGTTTTAAAAACTGCCATACCACTTCCAGTAGGCTTTGCTGATGGGCAAGTCCAAGTGTTCTGACCAGGGAGGGTTGGACGAGTCCATCCCTAAAAAGGGGTGTGGGTAGCCACACTCGATTTGCTATTTAATAAAGGATTTGGTATTTGTTCTTTATTGCGTGCTCAAAAGGGGAAACCACAGTAAAAGCGCGTGTGAAGTATAGGATATACTTTCAAATTGTTTCCTTTACAGATCGGTGCCATATCATGTATACGACCGATTGCGTATAGTGTATCCAAGTTTAGCGCCGATTGTTTCGCATCACATACCACAGATTCGTTTTCTTAAAAGGTTTTTTTCTCACGAAACGCGATGGTGTACGTGGGATGCAAAATCACATTTTTGAACGCCAGGCCAGCGATTCATTCCTTGCTGAACATAAAAACGTCATCGAGAACGACATCGTCAGGCCGTCGATATGGTGCAAACGATGCATGGAGGGGGAAGCGAAACTCGTGGACAACAGGGGCTTATTTTACTGGTGACGANTTCGATATGGTGCAAACGATGCATGGAGGGGGAAGCGAAACTCGTGGACAACAGGGGCTTATTTTACTGGTGACGACGGCGAATGAAGAGCAGAACGAAATGCAATTTCAATGTGTCGGCGAGGCAGGGTAGTTTCGTGGAAGATTCAAACTTGTCACCGGGCAAGATCATCGAGCTTACTGTGATGCCTGATCAAGTACCCGCGGCAGCAGACGATCGTGAGCAAACTTCAGTGCTCAGGGAAGACGATCGTTACCTGGTCGGGGTTTCTGCCACCAAGTGTGCAAAGACTGAGTGCTGATCTACAAGAAGTGCATCGGTGGGCCGGGCAAAGTGATCGAGATCGACGAGTTTAAATGGGTCAAACACAAGAACCGCAAAGGATGCAAAGTTCACTGCCAGTGGTTTTTCGGGGGCATGCAGAGGGATGACCCGACTAAATTCTTCCTGGTGCCCATGGAAAAGAGGAACGATGCGACTCTGGTCAAGATCATCTGCGAATGGTCGCACCGGGCACGACCATAATCTCAGACTGTTGGCGAGGTTACAGCAACCTGGACATTCACAGCTATTGCCACATGCAGGTAAATCACAGGAGGGAATTTGGATGAAGCGAAAAGAGCAGCATGGTCAACACTCGAAACACCCTAAAGATGAAGAGGGGCGAGGTGTTGAGGGTGCACACGCAAAACATCGAGCGGATCTGGTGCTCGGTGAGGTACAGCATGCCGTGCTTTGGCCGACGGAAAAAATCGTGGGTCAGCTACCTGGCAGAGTATACGTCTGGAAAAAGAACCGTCGGTACGGCGAACGACTGCACTCATTACTGTTCCATGCGTCAACTATGCACCTTTGGAATTNTGGAAAAAGAACCGTCGGTACGGCGAACGACTGCACTCATTACTGTTCCATGCGTCAACTATGCACCTTTGGAATTAAAGAGGAGGGGATGGCGGCGGCGAAGGCTGTTCTCCTTTCAACAGGTAACGGTTTGTGTTTGTTTAACGAGTGAGCGTGAGTAAACTGCTTGTGTTTGTTAAAATTTCATTTAAAAAGTGTAAACTGGTGTGTTGCTGTTTGAATTTGTTTAAAAATAAGTGTAAACGAGCGACTGAGTCTGTTGCTGTTTTTCATTTACAGGTGCGTGAGAGAGTTTGTTGAGGTTTGTGTTTGTTTAAATTTTATTTTAAAATGTAAACTAGCGAGTAAGTCTGATGCCGTTTTGTGTTTGTTTAAATTTTATTTTAAAATGTAAACTAGCGAGTAAGTCTGATGCCGTTTTGTGTTTGTTTAAATTTCATTTTGTAGTTTAAACGAGTGAGTTTGATGCTGTTTTGTTTTTGTTTGTGTTTGTTTAAAATTNTTGTTTAAATTTCATTTTGTAGTTTAAACGAGTGAGTTTGATGCTGTTTTGTTTTTGTTTGTGTTTGTTTAAAATTGAAGTGTAAAGGAGTGAGTATACCGTTTTAATTTACAGGCGCGAGTGTGAGTTTGTTGCTGTTTTTACATTTACAGGTGCTAGTGAGGGTGAGTTACATTGTGTTACATTTTAAAATTAAGTGTATACGAGTGAGTGATTCTGATGCTGTTTGTAGTTGTTTAAAATTTCATTTTAAAGTGTAAACGAGCGAGTGAACAGTTTTAATTTACAGGTGCGAGATAGAGTATGTTGCTGTTTGTTACAGTTTCAAATTAAAGTGTAAACGAGCGAGTGAGTATGATGCTGTTTTATGTTCGTTTGTTTGTTTTAATTTAATTTTAAAGTGTAAATGAGAGAGTGAGTCTGATACTGTTTTGCATTTGTTTGAGAGTGAGTGATTCTGATGCTGTTTTGTGTTTGTTGCTGTTTGTTTAAAATTAAAGTNACTGTTTTGCATTTGTTTGAGAGTGAGTGATTCTGATGCTGTTTTGTGTTTGTTGCTGTTTGTTTAAAATTAAAGTGTAAATGAGCAAGTGAGTCTGATGCTGTTTTGTGTATGTTGCTGTTTGTTTAAAATTAAAGTTTAAACGAGCGAGTGAATCTGTTGCTGTTTGTTACAATTAAAGTTTAAACGAGCTAGTCTGTTGCTGTTTTTCATTTACAAGTGCGAGTGTATGCCGTATTCTATTACTTTCACAATGCGAAATATGCGCAGCGAAGTAGTTCCGATCCCTTCTCACAGGCGCATCTGTGCACCTCCTACATTATTCTACTTCCGGCCAATCTCACACATCAACTGCACCAGGCCTGGAGCACAAATTATTTATGTGCTGACATCAAAATGAGGAATATAGGCGAATTTAGCAGGAAGGGGGTTACCAGAAACTTGTGAACCTTGCATTGTGCTTGCGGATTTGGAGGTTATTTAATAGCATTGGCAATCAAGGATGGAATGTGTGGAGTTGGTAGTAAACTGGTTTAATTTCACCCTAAAAGTGTAAGCAGTTAGTGCCGGNGTTTGTTACAATTAAAGTTTAAACGAGCTAGTCTGTTGCTGTTTTTCATTTACAAGTGCGAGTGTATGCCGTATTCAATGCGAAATATGCGCAGCGAAGTAGTTCCGATCCCTTCTCACAGGCGCATCTGTGCACCTCCTACATTATTCTACTTCCGGCCAATCTCACACATCAACTGCACCAGGCCTGGAGCACAAATTATGTATGTGCTGACATCAAAAGAGGAATATAGGCGAATTTAGTTAGAAGGGGAGGGAAGGGGGGTACCAGAAACTTGTGAACCTTGCATTGTGCTTGCGGATTTGGAGGTTATTTAATAGCATTGGCGATCAAGGATGGAATGTGTGGAGTTGGTAGTAAACTGGTTTAATTTCACCCTAAAAGTGTAAGCAGTTAGTGCCGGNGATCAAGGATGGAATGTGTGGAGTTGGTAGTAAACTGGTTTAATTTCACCCTAAAAGTGTAAGCAGTTAGTGCCGGAAAATTAAGATATGGTTGGTATATTATTATTTGTGGCATGTTAATCTGTAGTGAGAATGTGTATGAAGCACCCCGGAATGAAAAAAAAATAATACTAATCACTTCTTCAGTCAATGTACACTTAAGCGACGAAAATGGAGCATGGAATTTGTACCGTTCCCCAGCTCGGCATTAAATACATGGAGTAAAGGAACAACTGGCGGGTAAACAGCTGGTCGCATCCATGCAGGGATCGGAACATGACCTAAGTGAGTTGCTGTTTGTTACAGCTTTAAAGCATAAACGAGTGAGTGTTAGTTGCTGTTTTGTTTTAATTAAAAAGGGCGTAGAGCAGTTGTGTCGGTCATGATGAGTCTGGCCAGTGATTAAGGATGCACCTGCACCTGTGCGTCCGTGGAACTTGGTTCTGCCAGTTTCGATTGTTGAGGAAAAAATTAATGTTTTCTATGCAATTAAAAAAAAATTATTTGTTTACACATTGTAATTCGAATGGATGGGGGGCTGGAGATGGAGGTGATAAATTTCTCTTGGATACATAATAGGAAATTTTTAGCGATGGGTCACTTTTGGCACCTGGATACACCCCGGGAAACAAATGGTGTCATTTGCTATTTTTTCCATTTTCGGTTTGGGTACGCCATACGAAAAACTCGGGTGCTGGTCGGAATACCCCTCCCCCTCCACAAACTTAGATTCGTTTGGACACAGGGGAAACTTTTAGTCGAAACCGGGTCTTTGTTGGTTAGTTGAAAACACAGGGGGGAATTCTGCATCTGCTTTGGCCTTCTCCGGGTTGCAGTTTGACGTGCGTCCGGTACGTCTGTTGTTGAAGGGTGATGGTTGGGCGCGTGGTGTCCCTCGAGTTGTGAAAGTGCCAGGCGCCAGCTCAGTGTTGAGCAATGAGATCGGATCGTGGTTACTCACCCNCTGGTCGGAATACCCCTCCCCCTCCACAAACTTAGATTCGTTTGGACACAGGGGAAACTTTTAGTCGAAACCGGGTCTTTGTTGGTGAGTTGAAAACACAGGGGGGAATTCTGCATCTGCTTTGGCCTTCTCCGGGTTGCAGTTTGACGTGCGTCCGGTACGTCTCTTGTTGAAGGGTGATGGTTGGGCGCGCGGTGTCCCTCGAGTTGTGAAAGTGCCAGGCGCCAGCTCAGTGTTGAGCAATGAGATCGGATCGTGGTTACTCACCCTAGAGGACTCGAGGTCCACAACGTCAGATAATAGGAAAATGCGAGCTGTATGGCCGCTGCGCACGCCTGGATTAATGAACGCACTATTGGTTATGTGAAAGCTGATTATTTTATTTAACACTTTAACCGAAACAGACACGTGGTGACCGCGTGGTCGTACAAGGTAACACACTAATGGCTTACGATTAATTAAGGCGCATGACACTGCTCTCCCCTCGGTGCGATGTAACATAAAATACAAGTTATTTTGTGTATGATGTGATGATACGGTTACTGAGTGAGGTTGCAGCCCAACTGGGGCTGGCACCGATGTTCTTGTGAAACGAGAGACTTACCACGTCTGCCCACGTTGAAATGATGAGGCCTTCTAGACTGAGAACTCCGCCGGCTCCCGCTACCTAAGCGCGGCGACGCCAAGCGGTGGAAAGATGAAACATAAATGCGACTTAAAAATGCTAANCAAGACTGAGAACTCTGCCGGCTCCCGCTACCTAAGCGCGGCGACGCCAAGCGGTGGAAAGATGAAACATAAAAGCGACTTAAAAATGCTAATGAGATGTAAGAAACTGATATGCCTTAAATTAACATAATCAAACACAATTACCCTATACAACTTACATAGTAAAACACAATTACCCTTGCACAAATACACAATAAATCAGGGTTATATTAATATTAAATATTGCTATCGCAGCAGCCACTGTATTGCCAACTTAATAATGTTGCATGTCCCTGGCTGACTGGGTATGTGATGACTGACTTTAAAACACGATAAATATGATATAAATAAATACTGATTAGATGCACTGAACTAATAAATAATAATTATTAAATTATTAAGCTTTGAATAATAAATGACACTGATGCGATTTACACACACGGACAAATACATTTGATAATTATGACACTGAATAAATACTTATAACCCTAAATAACTATACTGATGAACTCCGATCTATTATGTCGCACTGATGTAATTATATTGGTGAACTCTGATTAATTACATAGCACTGAATAAACGATATTGACGAACGCTGATTGATTACATAACACTGAATACACTATCACTCTTGCCCACATGCCCGCTGGTGTGGTGCATCTGGAGTGGAGGACACTACGGCGGCAATCACAGTGGGCACAAAGGTACCAGTGAACGCCTGGTTCACGTCAGGTTGGATACAAAATGTGCGACTTTTTAGGTCGACCTTGTCATATCGTTGAATACAAAATGTAGGGAATTTTTAGTGGTTTCGATACGCAATACGAAATAATCACAATTTCTTTGGGTATTTTTACCAACCTATCCCTGGTGAGCCTCTCGAGTTCTTGCCAAATGGAGGAGGAAGCAAAGATGGAGGAGGTGGAGGAAGTGGAGGAGACTGTTTCGACTGCAGTAAATGATGTGTCGTCAAGCGAAGCAGATGGATTCACATAATTATCATCAATATGACGCTATACCGCCACTGTGGAAGACATGGTGGCTTATAGGGTCAGAGTTAATGCCTCCAAGCACCGACTATAATNTGCAGTAAATTATGTGTCGTCAAGCGAAGCAGATGGATTCACATAATTATCATCAATATGTCGCTATACTGCCACTGTGGAAGACATGGTGGCTTATAGGGTCAGAGTTAATGCCTCCAAGCACCGACTATAATGTGCTTGGTGGTTGAGGGTATTTAATAAGGTAGTCTTTTACTGTTGTATTTTGAAGGACGAATATATTGTCTCGGATATATTCACAAATAAACAACNGTAGTCTTTTACTGTTGTATTTTGAAGGACGAATATATTGTCTCGGATATATTCACAAATAAACAACATCAACACTAGAGAGGTGTGGTACTGTGATAATTTGGTTACTCGGATTGACTGCTAACGACTTTGTGATGGAGGGGGGCTTCTCTNGTCAAATAATTGTAATTATTTTTTCAATGTAATTGTAATTATATTTGAGAATTACAAAAATTGTTTGCCAACAGTAATGTTCGAAGATTACCGAGGCGCAGATTTGCGTCGTTCCTTACCAATCGAAACCCCAAACATCCTCCGACGTCTGCCAACAAAGATGTTTAAAGTGTAAATCAGCACCTGACACCAGTCAAACAACAGGTTCGAAGCAATAAACAGCAGCGGATATCAACAAACGGAGGGGTTGTTCGAGGCGAAGATCAGCAACTGAGATCCCTCAAAGTGGAAGAAAAATCCTAAACCTAAAACAAAGATGGCCTGTAATATTTCTCGTCTTGAATTACAGCAAGTAACAAGCAGAGAATCAAGATCCACTCGTTATGATCTTCGAAAAACTGGTCTAAAATATCTCATAAATATGGCTGTGACTTTGTATTCTTATTATCCATATATGCATACACATATTGTTTAGTAACAAAAAAATTATAACTAATTTTTTGTAGATTTTTTTGGCTTTATTTTATAAAATGTTTACATATAAAAATGTTATTTACATTTTTGTATACGAATTTGCTCCATGGTTAATAAAAATTTGACCAATTTCATCAGAAGTATTCCATTCTATTATCTTGTCCCATAAACAAGACATCAGCTCAATTTTCTAGTAGAAAATTTACAATTTCTACTATGCCACCTGGGGCCGTGAAATGTAGTAACCTGTTCTTTTCGAAAAAAAGTGGGTCACCCAAACATTTTTCGATTAGGTAACGAACGATGTATTCGCGATCTTCGTTAACCACTCTCACCAACAATTTCCAATCTTTGTGAATCCCTTCTATTACCTCGTCTATTTTTCGCACCAAATACACAAGTAAACACAAATTTTTAAAGAAATAGTTTGCATACCATAATACAGTCATGCTGTTTGAATTTTTGGCCATAAAATTGACGCCTTCCGCGATTAGGAACTTTACAACTTCCANCATAATACAGTCATGCTGTTTGAATTTTTGGCCATAAAATTGACGCCTTCCGCGATTAGGAACTTTACAACTTCCAAATTCCCAGTCGCTACCGCTCATTGAATTGGAAATCTACCACAAGGATCGTTTTCTTCAAAATTCACCTCCATCGACATCATACGTTCAAGATCATCGAGCCGACAGCGATAGGCGGCTGAACTCACTGGCGATAGTTCCGACTCGTCAATTAAGTCTTGTTCATTACATTCAGCTCTCTTGGTATCTCCACTTTGTAGTACACCGAAAATGTATGTGCCTACTGATTGATCGTCTCATTTTTATATTCTCACTGTACAAGTAAAAAAAAAAACTTTATAATTTTTTTAAAATTTTTATTATTAATTNCGTCTCATTTTTATATTCTCACTGTACAAGTAAAAAAAAAAACTTTATAATTTTTTTAAAATTTTTATTATTAATTTATATTTTTTTCCGAGGACTGAATTTCCTTGTGTGGTATTGTGGGTTTTACCGACCTCGACCAATCGATTAGAAAATTTTTTATTATTTGACTTTCCCAAAAGATATTAATTTTTAATGTCAAAAATTTACTGAGATATATTAACACGATCATGTCAATTAAATGTGTATAGTGTAAAAANCGTCTCATTTTTATATTCTCACTGTACAAGTAAAAAAAAAAACTTTATAATTTTTTTAAAATTTTTATTATTAATTGTTATTTTTTTCCGAGGACTGAATTTCCTTGTATGGTATTGTGGGTTTTACCGACCTCGACAAATCGATTAGAAAATTTTTATTATTTGACTTTCCCAAAAGAGATTAATTTTTAATGTCAAAAATTTACTGAGATATATTAACACGATCATGTCAATTAAATGTGTATAGTGTAAAAANTATTAATTTTTAATGTCAAAAATTTACTGAGATATATTAACACGATCATGTCAATTAAATGTGTATAGTGTAAAAAAAATTCTAGTTAAGATTTATGAGTAATATTGAAATGAAATGCCGCTTGTTTCGTCCTGGCAATCATTATGCAAGTTTCGTTGCAAACATTTTTATACTTTTTAATTCTCAAAACATTTTCACGTAAACCGCAAATAGATTCATAAAATAGCAATTTGACTCACGCTCTCGACCTCAGCATTCAAGTAATGGGTGTTAATTTTTGTTTATCAAATTTACCGAAGAGTGCTTAAACCACTGACGAAACATATTTCATTATAACATATACTTATTACTTTTCAAACCTCAAAATAGTTTTGGCAATAGTGACGAAATTGATCGAAAAAACTTCGAGGCTTCTGGACTCCTCGGGAGGCAGATATCACAATTCGTTTGTTATCGGGCCCGTAAACTAGTTCAATTCCGTTCTCGAAAGTCCATTCCATGTAAAATTGTTTGTAAACTAGCAGTTTGTCGAGAAAAATGTTATAGTTTATTTCGTTTACATCCAACGAACCCTTAACTGGCCATATTCATTATCGTTTAGACGAACTGTGAATGAATGTTCGTTCAAAATGTCGGAAATTGTGTCAAACTCTCCAAAATTCAACTGTATCTAATTCTTGAATACTAAAAATACACCTCTGGGAATATTTAGAGTGTATCTTTTAGCCATTTTAACAATAATCATACTCTCTTCTCCGGGTTTGATGACGGAAGACCTTATCGATGATAGTTCTTCGTCGGTCATGCTACATTAATTGGTATTTGCAAAATCATCTATTTCGATCGTAAATTAATTTTCCTGAGACGNTCTTCGTCGGTCATGCTACATTAATTGGTATTTGCAAAATCATCTATTTCGATCGTAAATTAATTTTCCTGAGACGTACACCCAATCCTACATAGAGTCATTTATTTACTTTATTCACAGCACTTGTCTATACAGTGTGAGGCACTTAAGGCAGGCCACCTGAATAACACTGCCACTTTCAGTAATAGAAGAAAATGTTTCAGACAAGAGTTGCTTGGGTCTAAGGTGCTAATAACTTGATAGTGATAATTTCCCCGTACGTGGAAGGGTAAAGAAGATACAAAAGTCAACTTCGTTACTTTTAAAGAATGATAATTTTTATTAACACCCCTCGACAGTGCGTTTGAAGATGTAATAAATACAATGACATTTGCCGGTCATTCAAGATCGCTGAAAGTCAATGACGAAACAAACTGTGCTGCCGCACGGAACAATGGGCCCACGTAGCGCCATCCTGTAGTGACTGTAGCAGTCCTGTAGCCGGCGTTTATTGAAACAAACGCCAGCTTCAGACTACGCTTTCTTTGTTATTTTATTATTATATCAGGTGTTCAAATTGGTGACCTTGTGCATTTAATCTGGACTTATCGCAGAACAAGCCCGTGTTATACAGCCTTCAATACCTTCGGGAGTCGTCGGCGGGTCTTTGTAGACCTGTTACTTCAATGTTCCTTATAGATAAAAGTCTAAAGGTGTTAGTCTGGGGAATGTGCAGGCTATTTCGTGATTCCAGACCGACCGATCCAACAGCCACCAAAAGTTCTGTTAAGAACAGTTGTAATTCACTGTGCCGAATGAGCGGGACATCCATCGCGTTGGTACCACATGGATTGACTGATGTCCATTGGGATGTCTTCCAATAATTGCGGCAAATGTCGTAGTTATTACATCTTCATACGCACTGTCGAGGGGTGTTAATAAAAATTATCATTCCATTTAAAGTAACGGAGTTTACTTTTGTATCTTCTTTNATTTATTACATCTTCATACGCACTGTCGAGGGGTGTTAATAAAAATTATCATTCCATTTAAAGTAACGGAGTTTACTTTTGTATCTTCTTTAGCCTTCCCGGTAAAGGGAAATTATTACGAAGTTATTAGCGCCTTGGACCTAAGTAACTTTTGTCTTAAACATTTTCTTCTATCACTGATAGTGGCAGTGTTTTTCAGGTGGCCTGCCGCACAATATACAGTGCCGCACACTGTATATTAGCAAACGATAGTAAAAAACTCAAAATTACATAGAGCAATTGTCTGTTATAAAACTGTCCATCAGGTGACATGACGACCGAGCTCGGATCGCACCTGATCGTGGGCAAACCATAAAATACCTGCCGCACTCATGCNTCTTCGTCGGTCATGCTACATTCATTGGTATTTGCAAAATCATCTATTTCGATCGTAAATTAATTTTCCTGAGACGCGCTAGTAGTCAGGGAGACGTAGTTTTTTCTCTTTCCACCACACTCCTTTTCTCCTCCGATTCTATTATAGAGGTGTCAAAATTGTGGTGTTTCTTCCAGATGTATATATCGAGTGGAATTACAATAATTACGGTAACGATAAGTAGACCCAATCCTACATAGAGTCATTTATTTACTTTATTCACAGCACTTGTCTATACAGTATGAGGCACCTAAGGCAGGCCACCTGAATAACACTGCCACTTTCAGTAATAGAAGAAAATGTTTCAGACAAGAGTTGCTTGGGTCTAAGGTGCTAATAACTTGATAGTGATAATTTCCCCGTACGTGGAAGGGTAAAGAAGATACAAAAGTCAACTTCGTTACTTTTAAAGAAATGATAATTTTTATTAACACCCCTCGACAGTGCGTTTGAAGATGTAATAAATACAATGACATTTGCCGGTCATTCAAGATCGCTGAAAGTCAATGACGAAACAAACTGTGCTGCCGCACGGAACAATGGGCCCACGTAGCGCCATCCTGTAGTGACTGTAGCAGTCCTGTAGCCGGCGTTTATTGAAACAAACGCCAGCTTCAGACTACACTTTCTTTGTTATTTTATTATGATATCAGGTGTTCAAATTGGTGACCTTGTGCATTTAATCTGGACTTATCGCAGAACAAGCCCGTGTTATACAGCCTTCAATACCTTCGGGAGTCGTCGGTGGATCTTTGTAGACCTGTTACTTCAATGTTCCTTATAGATAAAAGTCTAAAGGTGTTAGTCTGGGGAATGTGCAGGCTATTTCGTGATTCCAGACCGACCGATCCAACAGCCACCAAAAGTTCTGTTAAGAACAGTTGTAATTCACTGTGCCGAATGAGCGGGACATCCATCGCGTTGGTACCACATGGATTGACTGATGTCCATTGGGATGTCTTCCAATAATTGCGGCAAATGTCGTAGTTATTACATCTTCATACGCACTGTCGAGGGGTGTTAATAAAAATTATCATTCCATTTAAAGTAACGGAGTTTACTTTTGTATCTTCTTTACCCTTCCCGGTAAAGGGAAATTATTACGAAGTTATTAGCGCCTTGGACCTAAGTAACTTTTGTCTTAAACATTTTCTTCTATCACTGATAGTGGCAGTGTTTTTCAGGTGGCCTGCCGCACAATATACAGTGCCGCACACTGTATATTGTGCAAACGATAGTAAAAAAAACTCAAAATTACCTAGAGCAATTGTCTGTTATAAAACTGTCTATCAGGTGACATGACGACCGAGCTCGGATCGCACCTGATCGTGGGCAAACCATAAAATACCTGCCGCACTCATGCNTATCAGGTGACATGACGACCGAGCTCGGATCGCACCTGATCGTGGGCAAACCATAAAATACCTGCCGCACTCATGCTTGAATGGCATTTTTGTCGTATTTTAACGACAGGTAAGCGAGGAATACTGACATTATTCTTAAAATTTGAGAATAGCTCAGGTCATCGACGAGAGGCAACATAAATTTCCGTATTTTTTGGAGGTCGTTCGATTTTGAAATGCCCTCCCATAATGTATCGATATCAGCCAATAGATCTGTGCGTTCATTGAAAAGAAAATGAATTTTCTTCACATGATCGAATATGTTTTCGTACTTGTGTCGTACTGAACCGACCTTTCTTCTAAACTGCTCGATTTGGGATGATAAGGGATTATCTTCGTATAGTAATTTTGTCAATTGCTTAATGTTTTCATTTTCTACTTGTTCAAATCTCGAAAATATTTGATAATTTTCGCGAGTGACGTGTCGACCCAAACAATTTTGTTGGAATGTNCTACTTGTTCAAATCTCGAAAATATTTGATAATTTTCGCGAGTGACGTGTCGACCCAAACAATTTTGTTGGAATGTGTACTACTTTAGTTATAAAAAATTTAGGCGATGTGTTAATTGCGAAATTTTAAATTTGACTTCGGAAGAGAGTTTATTGCGTTCAGATATTAACGAGTATGCGTTTACACCATTTAGTCTCAATATGGAATGGTAGAAATATTTACTATGTGCGATAACAGCCAGATGTAAAAAATCCAATTTTAATTGTTGATCGTGTTTTATGAATTCGACCGTTTCCATAAACTCAGAATGCGTCACATTTTTGTTTGATTTTTTTCGTGCTTTCGATTTCAACAACTCTCTAATCGCAAAAATAAAATCACAAGGTACTATAATTTTTTTCATTGTGTAAACAAGTTCTTATAAATTTTCTTTACATATTATTAGCTCCAGTTCCTGAATTAGTAGTAGCTTTGTAAGATGTGCTAGTACCAAATTGTGTATTCACCGAGCATTTATTTTTATTTGTGAATTTCCGTAATACGAAACCTAAAACCCCAATAAGTAAAATAGAACTGGTAACTCTCCACGAATAAATTTGCTGTTTTTTTATTAATTGCGTTATACAGTATGTAAAAGAGTTTTTCATAACGTAGATTTGTGAAATACTGTGCTGGTCACGACCAAAGAGAAATTATGGGATGAAAATACACACCATTTGTACAAAATACNATTTTTCATTGTGTAAACAAGTTCTTATAAATTTTCTTTACATATTATTAGCTCCAGTTCCTGAATTAGTAGTAGCTTTGTAAGATGTGCTAGTACCAAATTGTGTATTCACCGAGCATTTAATTTTATTTGTGAATTTCCGTAATACGAAACCTAAAACCCCAATAAGTAAAATAGAACTGGTAACTCTCCACGAATAAATTTGCTGTTTTTTTATTCATTGCGTTATACAGTATGTAAAAGAGTTTTTCATAACGGAGATTTGTGAAATACTGTGCTGGTCACGACCAAAGAGAAATTATGGGATGAAAATACACACCATTTGTACAAAATACCACTCCTGACTTCATGACACAAAACAAAGACTAGGAGAAACAAAACATGATCTGTGGCAATATGCGACAAAATTACTAGTTATGCAAAAACCTTTTTTTCTAGCACTGTATAATGATATGAACGTCAAACCCAATGTCGAGAAGGTTTTTTTTTTATGGAAGAAGGAGGGGGGAATGAAAAGAGGAAATCACTCTGTGTTGGGAGAAAGTAATATTTTATTTCCTTGGTGTGCATTATAGTGTGTTTTATTTTTACAAAAAATGATTCAAGTCTTTAACACTTGAAAAAATTTCAGCTTGTTCTTATTCACTGTTCTAGATAGGACTATGTAAATCTCTTCCATTGTGTATCCCGTCAAATTCCCATAAAATTAATTGTTGATGGTCAAACCAATGCTACTCTGCATTGTCTTCCCGCAGCACATTTGCACATATCCGTACAGAAAAGTTTGCCGTTCTTAGAAGCTCCGCACACGTGTTGAAATGTAAATTTATCTATTGTGTAGAGATTCATCTTAAAAAAAAACATCTTGGTATCAAAAATAGATTTTTTTCCACATCGCACATCAGTATTTCGTCCCCGACACGTCCCAAATAATATAAAACTTCCCCGATGCATACACTGTGGCCATGGGTTAAACTACGGCACGGAACACCGACTATCAGTGACAAGTAGGCGGGTTTGAGATTGTCATTCTTTTTCATCATTAATATTTATTGCCGTTTAAAAAAAAATTGTGTGAACCGGGGACGCTTCTTGAAAATGTTTTAATTACACGTTTCATCTACGTCGAATCGACAGCAACATTCCTTTAGAAAATTTTTAATTTGAGCCAGAACAGCTATCAACACTATAAGATTCACAAAGTGGGCTTCTATGTTCGTGAAGGCGAAAAACGAAAACGAAGAAACTTTCACCAAGTTTTCTTGCACCCAGCACAAAATGTATTTTGCACTGAACAGCAAGTGTGAAGCGGCTTCTATTTTCGGCTCGATCATGGTCGCCAACAATTATACAGTATACTAAAAATCTAGAGTGAAACAACTCATATTGCGACTATGTGCACCAAAATGATATATAAGCAGTTTCTTCCAGTTCGAAGTGGTGTTTAGAGTTGTCCGGAATTTCTGGTATTTCGGATCCACGTTCCTAAACTGTGTGGTCAGGAAAAAAATTTCGCTACACATTTCGCGAATGAGCGAGATGTCATTACATTCATTTGTCGTAAACGATTTCAGTTGGTAGTGATAGCCGCAAACCACAATCAACATTTTATGGTAGGTTTGCTTCGCTGTTTGGAATATTCCAACTATAAACTTTGCCAGACAGGCACTAATCATGGAATATTCGTCGACGAATAGAACAATAGGCGTATCGTAGGAAATGCAGTGGTCATTGTTACATTCCACGGAAAAAAGGAGCCGTGTTGTATCAGAGATCGCAAAACTTCCTCAGTTACTGCATCATGGCGGCTATCTTGACGAGATTGATCAGAGGCAAGAGCTGCTTGAAATTCAAGTATTCTTAATAGCTGAATTTAGTTAGTCGAATCAAGAGACTGGATAGCGTCTCCCCACGAGACCCTTTCTCACTCGAAACTTGTATTTTACAATTTTTTCCAAACATGTTGATCCGCGAAATGGGCGTTTTGGGCTTGCCAAAAAGATTAAAAAAAAAATTAAAAAAACCCAAAGCTTGGAGGTATCATTGAGAAATTTTAACCTTTTACCGCATATTGTATAATGTAATACAACAGCTATTTACGAACCATTTGTAGTATATATATTTTAATTTTTTAATNCTTTTGTAGTATATACATTTTAATTTTTTTATAATTAGTTGAAACAAAATAAAATAATACACCTGGCTAATATCGTGTAGGGCCCCCCGAGCACGCAGACGTGGCATGGACTCGACTAATGTCTGAAGGTATGCGGGAGGAAATTCACGCTATGAAATCTGCAGGGCAGTCCACAAATCCAATCTGCGTCAATTTGAGAAAGGGTTGCACGTCTGTCACGTTTAATGATTCTCGTCAGTCGTTGTTTGTCCCGTTCTTTCACGATCTTTTTCCGGCCGCAGCGATGTCGAAGATGTGATGTTTTACCGGATTTCCGATATTCACGGTACAATCGTGAAATGGTCGTACGCGAACATCCAAATGTTTTCGCTACCTCGGAGATTCTATGTCCCATCTCTCGTACGCCGACTATAAAACCACGTTCAAACTCCCTTAAATCTTGATAACATGTCATTGTAGCAGCAGTAACCGATCTAGCCGCCGACCGCATCGCGTTACTCTGGTTGGTTCCATACCTCTGTTATTTGCATACGCACGCCTATGCCAGTTTTTTTTTGGCTCTTCAGTGTAAATAAATAAATAAATAAATAAGTTAATAGAAAATAAATGCACTATTTGGCTATACATAAACAAACGCGAATAAAGAATGGACCAGATTATTTATAAGGTCGGTTCAAATTGCAGCAAGTGTGACATGACAATGCTACCGTGTGCTCCTGACTTGTATTTTTTAAAATAAACTTTATACCGGTTCACATCATCCCCTCTGGCGAAGCATATACTGACAAAGTGCATCATCATCACTCCTTTTCTACCACATCAGGAGCCAATTCATTGAATGTGTCGCCATCACAGCTGTCACCCCCCTCCCCCACATACATTATTTGAAATGTTGTTCGCCTTTGCAACAACCTAGTGGCACCGAGAAGGTCGGGCGGGAACCGGTATTTCACGACCTCGATGAGTTACATGGTATTTGAATCTTTGTATTGCAATATGCAATACAAAAGCTATTAACAAACTTAAAAGGTATGTAGTTTATTTTTCTAAATAAACAGTTGAAGCAAAATTAAATAAAATTATACTTCTAGAAAATAAATAAATAAAAATCAAATGCACTATTGTACTAATATACAGAGAGGTGACAAAAGTCATGGGATAGCAATATGCAAATATACAGATGGCAGTAGTATCGCGTACAAAATGTATAAATGGGCAGTGCATTGGTTGGGCTTTCATTTCTAGTCAAGTGATTCATGTGAAAAGATTTCTGATGTGATTATGGCTGCACGGCGGGAATTAACAGACATTGAACGCGGAATGGTAGTTGGAGTTGGACGTATGGGATATTTTATTTCGGAAATGGTTAGGGAATTCAACATTCAGAGATTCACAGTGTCAAGAGAGTGCCGAGAATACCTAATTTCAGGCATAACCTCCCACCATGGACAATGCAGTGGCCGACCGCCTGCACTTAATGAGGGACGTACGACGGACATGTCTGTTAGGACAGTGGGTTAACTTTGGCTGTACTGAGCTATGCCAGCAGAAGACCGACTCCAGTGCCTTTACTAACAGCACGAGATCGCCTGCAGCGCCTCTCCTGGGCTCGTGACCATATCGGTTGGACCCTAGACGACTGGAAAACCGTGGCTTGGTCAGATGAGTCCCGATTTCAGTTGGTAAGAGTTGATGGTAGGGTTCGAGTGTGGCGCAGACCCCACGAATCCACGTACCCAAGTTGTCAATAAGGAACTGTGCAAGCTGGTGGTGGCTCCTTAATGGTGTGGGCTGTTTTTACATGGAATGGACTGGGTCCTCTGGTCCAACTGAACCGATCATTGACTGGAAAAGGTTTATGTTCAGTTACTTGGAGACCACTTGCAGCCATTTATGGACTTTATGCACCCAAACAACGATGGAATTTTTATGAATGACAATGCGCCATGTCACCTGGCCATAACTGTTCGCGATTGGTTTGAATAACATTCTGGACGATTCCAGCGAATGATTTGGCCACCAAGATCGCCCGACATGAATCCCATTGAACATTTATGGCACATAATCGAGAAGTCAGTTCGTGCACATACTCCTGCACCGGCAACACTTTCGCAATTATGGACGTCTATAGAGTCAGCATGGCTCAATATTTCTGCCGGGGACTTCCAATGACTTGTTGAGTCCATGCCATGTAGAGTTGCTGCACTTCGCCGTGCAAAAGGAGATCCGACACGATATTAGGAGGTACCTCAGATATATATATATATATAATGCGAATAACAATGAACCAGATTATTTAAATATTCGGTTCAAATTACACGCATCTCAAGGTAAGTGAAGGTAGACTTTCATAGGTTTGGTGTGGGGTGATATGAAATGAGTGCGCAGCTGGGATGTAAACTCCACAAGCTGCTACAAAGTGCTTCACGATGCCTGTCGCCTTGGAATCGGCAGAGGCGAAGGACCATAGATACAAACAGTTATCGTATGAGAGAAGTGTTTCGGCACATGAGTGTGTATTGTAGTACGGTTGTAATGAAAATCTTAGGGCCATCACCGAGCCAGAGGCTGTGCGGTGTATGCTTTGCCTTTTTCTGCAATCACATATGCTTCTAATAATTTTTGGTGTATGAGTGTAGTAGGTGTAGTGATAAGGTGCAGTAATACGGGTTTCCCGATGTAAATTATAATCATGTGAATGGCTGAGGGACTGCGTTAAAAGATTTAGCAATTTAGTTTGGTATGTGAGCCAATATACTCTTTGGCCGCTTGTATTTCTGAGTCTTGTCGGGGTTATAATCACCGAGATACGGGCTGATGTTAGCGACACTGTCGTTGTAGAATTTTTTTCGCCATTTTGACGAATTGCTCATTTAATCTTTCAATTTTTAGTTCGTTACGCAGATCTGTAATAAGACAGTATCTAAGCGCATCTGCAGCGATTCGCAGGCATATATTTTGTACGATCTGCAGTTTCTTAATCGATGGATTAGCTGCATGAGCCCACGTGGGCGCAGTATAGGTAATGACAGGCCGTATAAGCATTGTGCAAAACAATACTGCTGTATTTTGCGTTATAGCACTTTGTCTATTAAGTATAGGATAAAGGGCGGAAATATTGCCAGAAGTTTGGTGCATTGCTGGTTCAATTTTAGTTCAATGTCTACAGCTTCCAGAACTGAAAAATCTGGAAGCATGACTTCTAGATGAATGACAGAGTTGTGAGCAAAAATTGCCACTCCTCCACCGCTTCCTCTCTCCAGAGAACTGTCATTTCTATATATGGCATAGCCAGGAACAGAAAAGCGATAATTGTGTGCAAAGCGTGTCGCATTAATTGCGACAAAAAGTCTATAAATTTGTCATTTTTTGAGTTAAGGCTTCATGCATTATAGAAAATAGTAGAGTATATGTGTATTTCAGGGTGTTTTAATGTTGCTGTATAGTAGTCAGAAAATGTATGTTTAAAGACAACTTCGTGACAGGGAGCCAGGAGCCACCGAAGCTTGTTATGAAAAAGATAAACATCCTGCATTCGCATTACACTTTTACGGCGGCCATCTTGTCAGCCAGTGCAGAAACCACTTTCTCTGGCATTCCATTTTGATTTTTAAATTTTTTTTTACAAATTTTTTACAAAAAAATTTCAAATTTTTTTTTAATTTAATTTTTTCAAAAGTTAAAAAATATATTAAACATTAAAAAACTTAAGAAATTTATTTAACATTTTAAAAAGTATTTTTTAATATTTCAAAACTTTAAAAAAAAATTTCCTCGAACATTCCATGGCGACCATTTTTGTTTTTTTTCCCCTACATAGCCTCAGGCTGTGGCTCCCTGTTACGAAGCTGCCTTGCCATTAAATCGCCCGAGGATACGAGCTGCTGGCATTGAGGGAAATGGTTTTTTCAAGTACTTGATTATTATTATCAAATCGATTCTTTGATATAACCAAATAATATTTTCTCAGGTTTATTTAATTATTATAAAACACATTTACAGTATCAATACTTTGATTTAACACAGGTTTCTTTTGGAACTTTGATTCATTTATCTTGCAGATGTCACCATAATGTTTTGATAGTAGTAGATATAATGGAGTACAAACATATTTTTAAAAATATATATGATAATACACTTGGAGTAATTTTCTTTGCTTGTAATAAATCATTACAAAACTAATACTTCATATGTAAAATGAATTTATTAAAACACTTTGGAAGTATCAATACATTTTGATTTAATACACAGTATCTTCCACTGTAAAATATTTATCTCAGGTTTGTATTTATATGTATTGTTAATATGCCAAATTAATTTTTGTATCAATACCTTTGAAATGATACACATATTTANTGTATCAATACCTTTGAAATGATACACATATTTCATATAAAAATGATTTTTATTTAACAATTTGGAAGTATCAATGCTTTTGATTTAACACAGACAGCAGGAGAGTGTCCACTTCCAATAGCACATCCCAGCCTCTCTAGCATTCCAAAAAAAATTTTAAACTAAGTATTTGAGGATTATATATAACATAGATCACTCAGCCTCTCGAACGTACATAAAACTAAGTATTTTGGGATTTTACATAACAGAGCTAACTATAAAATCTTACATAAATATTACTGATTAACCGATTTGCATATAAGTGCGATGGAGATCGTATAGCAGTCAACAATGCTTCCTGTTCGCATTAGTAGCGTTGGCGAAGATGATACCAACATCTTTAAATCACGTCATGGAAAGTTATTACCCGGGACCATACGAGATATAATAATAGGGCCAAGAAATTGCAGTAAGACATATGTGCTTGTCAGCTTCCTGGAGGAACCCAGTGGTCTTANGATATAATAATAGGGCCAAGAAATTGCAGTAAGACATATGTGCTTGTCAGCTTCCTGGAGGAACCCAGTGGTCTTAGGTTCGAAAATATTTACTTATACTTGAAATCACTTCGACGCCTATCACAAATACTACAACCCATTGCCGGACTTCGGTATTTTACATTTAGCAACAATGAAGCAGTTGTACAGTCATTCGAAGCCTTACCGAATTCTGTGTTTATTTTCGACGAAGTTGCATGCGAGGAACAGGCGACAATGCAGAAATATTTCAGCGTGGGATGACATGTAGCAGTGGATTGTATTTACCTATGTCAAACGTATTCGCGAATGCCTAAACAGCTTCTACGTGACAACGCTAACTTCCTGGTCCTATTTCGTATGGATGACCTGAATTTACGTCACATTTACTCTGACCATGTTAATAGTGATATAACATTTGACAGATTTAAAGAAATTTGTTCGCGTTGCTGGTGTGAACCTCACGGGTTCCTAGTGATAGCAAAAGATTTCCACTTGATAAGGGACGGTACCATAGAGGTTTTGATCAGTTCATTATTGATCATCAGTGAAGTATGAGCTACTCCGTATACAAGTTCGGCCATAGTGGTCTGAAGCGACTGCTGGAAAGCTGTATTATTTCTGCAATCGATGGGAACTATAGTTTCGGAGGGAAACGAGCAAAGTATTTAGGCAGNTGCTGGAAAGCTGTATTATTTCTGCAATCGATGGGAACTATAGTTTCGGAGGGAAACGAGCAAAGTATTTAGGCAGTGCAAAACATGATGGTGATGCTGCAAATGTATTGTTTGTACGTAGCGGTAGGTCGGAAGCATTGCGGCCAGTGATGACACTACAGACTAGTAAAGAGACGCATCTAAGCACATTATTGGCAGGTATGACACAAATCACCACTTTAGAGACATCGCTGAGTGGTGTGGGAGAGTGTGTAGCTAGCAGAGTTCATACGACCATTATAAGTAAATTATGCCAATTGACCGAAGACGTTAAAAAACTATCTGCATTGGGTGGGAAACTCGATACTGTGGAAGGCCGCCTATTTTATACAAATATACTTACTACAAACATGAAATTCCGACTCGGCACATTAATCGAAAATGTATCTCACCTCACAGCCTTTACTGCCGGGGGTGCACTCAAAGCAGTGCAAGGTAGGCTGTCCGGCAACACGAACATACTGTCTACCAAAATGGAGGCACTGCTTCGCAAATTATCCGAAGATGTACTGAAATTGANGGAGGCATGGCTTCGCAAATTATCCGAATATGTACTGAAATTGGACACGTTAGGAGGTAGGATCGCGGCCATAGAGAATAAAATCGACGATGTAGGAGAGCAGATCGGTGCTAGAGTTCTAGTATGCCTCACCACCATACTTGGCGAGTACCTTAAAGGAAAGACCGAGAGTGATGTAGATATAAATTCAACAGATAAGAAGCTGGAATCGAACCTTGTCGCTTTGGAGGGCCGTCTGTTCGCCAACACTAATGTGCTGTCTACCAAAATTGAGGCACAGCTTCACAAATTATCCGATGATTTACAGTAACTCGGCGCGATAGGCAGTACGGTTTCAACTATGGAGAGGAAAATTAACGATGTAGGTGAGCAAGTTAGTGGTCTCATTGCAAAACTAGTCAGTCACCTTAATGACAAGGCTACGCTGGATGTAATAAGCAAGAAGTTAGAATCGAAACTCGATGCCGTCAGTACATTGTCCGTTACAGTGACTAAACATTTTCAGACTTTAACTTATAACATGCGAAGTGCAGCGGGAAGCAAACTACCTGCTGTGGAAGCACAGCTAGTAGATTTGGGCGAACGCATAGATTATAGATCGCTTACGACCCTCGCGGAAACGTTGATAGATAATTTACGTGTAGTGAATGAAAGTACGGTCAAGCTGACTGCTGTGTACGCTAAGCTCACTACAGTACAAACAAAGATCGAACAGACCGTCGGTAAGGGGTTAGCAAGCCTCTCCACTAAACTAGACGAGCTACTTAATACGTCCCGCAAAGGTGTAGGTGTGCTAAAAACACTATGTGTGCAGTTGGAGAGCATAGTTGACTTACAAACCCAACTCAGTGCAATATTCGAAGGCATGACTAATAAACTTACTACAAATATGCTCGAAGAACTGGATAACCATAACCAAAGTTTGAGTAGCAGTCTTTCAGATATTGAGAAACTTTTTCGACACAGGATTGTTCGTTATTTAAATGATTTGCACATGGACAATGAAAACTGGCAGCATTGCGAGCACGTACATACTGCTGTTCTCAAACAACTCAATACATTGGAGGATAAAATAGTCACTCTGATTGTGCACAGAGCCGTTGTCTAATATATAAAGTACATACATTTCACTTAGGGCAATTTGTATAATGTCTGCAGCCATGGAGGATTTACATCTTATCTTTGCAAGTGTGTGTGGCAAGTACTTACAGGCGAAATGAGCGCAAATGGAACGTGATGCTATATTGGAACAAATTTTCAGCTAATCACATCCCGACTGGATACTCTAAATAAACAGTCTATTATCCCTGACGTGAAGACTGACCCTGACGTCGAACACCTAGAAGATGAATGGAAACGTACAAATGTGGGTTCACACTCGACCACTGCCTGTAATTATCTCACTTCTTATAGAGCTCGTTTTAATGACGGGTTATGGTGTTTACAGGAGGAATAAAAAATGGTATCTGGGTAATGAGCAAATATTTTTCTACCTTATGATAATATGCAGATTGACAATGAAGTAATACGTGCATCTCCTGGTCTCTACGAACTACTATTTAAACACATAATTGGTGAATACACTCGAGAAGCACTCCATCAATACAGAAAATTGCTTTCTATCACCAATGCGCATTTAAAAGATATGACGATACTAGCAACACATATAAAGAAGAGTTACACCCGAAATTCGACATTGTGTCAGAGCTGTTTCCGGACGTTGAANCGATACTAGCAACACATATAAAGAAGAGTTACACCCGAAATTCGACATTGTGTCAGAGCTGTTTCCGGACGTTGAAAATCTAGCGGCTCGGGATAGGGTTCAAAGCTTGATGGAGGCAGCCAGCTCGAGTAAGTTTACTGGGACGACGTAAACGAGTTAGTGGCACACCTATGCCTACCCATTACATCTCAACAGGCCGGAAATAATTCACTCTAATGAGATCATGAATATCGTGGAAGAATTACGTGAAGGAGGGTACGTGTACTGAAAAAATGTCTCGTGCAGCGATCGCAACTGCACTGCACCGACCAGCATGAAGAAATTACCGGAGAAGGAGAGTACTCTTGCTNAGCATGAAGAAATTACCGGAGAAGGAGAGTACTCTTGCTTGGACTTCGCGACCTATATCAGGCTGATCTGGTGGAAATGATTCCTTACACTTCTGTTAATAAGGGCTATATACATATATATATATGCTAACAGTAATTAATTGTTTTAGCAAATATGTGTGGGCCATCCCCGTCAGGCGTAAGACGGAAAGTGATTTTGCCAGGGCTATGAAAATGGTTTTAAACGACAAGGGATCACAGAGTAATATTCAAATAGACTTAGGCAAGGAATTCTACAATAAACCCTTCCGTTCACTAATGAAACAGAATAACATTAACCATTACAGTACATTCAGTGAGAAAAAAGCTTCTATAGTGGAATGGTTTAACAGAACACTGAAAAATCGTATGTGGCGTGAATTCTTGGCGTGTGGAAGTTATGCTTGGCTGGATATGTTACCTCGTATAATTGTCAATTACAATAACCGAAAACACAGGACAATTCGTATGCGTCCAGTTGACGTTAAAGATGATTCTTTTCTGGAGAGGGTGTTTAAACATACAAAGGTTCTAGATTATAGCAAACCGCAAGCAAAGGTGGGTAATTATGTGCGTATTTCACGTCTTAAAAATCTGTTCTCTAAGGGATACAAGCCAAATTGGTCTGTAGAAGTATTTCGTGTTGCAAAGATTCGCNACGTCTTAAAAATCTGTTCTCTAAGGGATACAAGCCAAATTGGTCTGTAGAAGTATTTCGTGTTGCAAAGATTCGCCATTACAAACCACGAACCTATGAAATTTCAGATTTGAATGGGGAGCAGTTGAGCGATTCTTTTTACGAGCAGGAAAAAATGTTAACAAAATTACCCGACACTTACTTGGTCGAGAAAATTTTACAGACTAAAGATAACCGAACATTTGTCACTTGGCTAGGATTTCATTCGCGCTAAAATGGTTGGGTTCTCAAATCAGAACTTAGTAAAATTTAATGTTATAAAATAATATTATTTAAAAAATACAGAAGTGAGCAGGGGCGAGGCGACCTGTCTGAAAAAATACTTTTGAGGCTAGCGCATGCCAGAGCGNACGTCTTAAAAATCTGTTCTCTAAGGGATACAAGCCAAATTGGTCTGTAGAAGTATTTCGTGTTGCAAAGATTCGCAATTACAAACCACGAACCTATGAAATTTCAGATTTGAATGGGGAGCAGTTGAGAGATTATTTTTACGAGCAGGAAATAATGTTAACAAAATTACCCGACACTTACTTGGTCGAGAAAATTTTACAGACTAAAGATAACCGAACATTTGTCACTTGGCTAGGATTTCATTCGCGCTAAAATGGTTGGGTTCTCAAATCAGAACTTAGTAAAATTTAATGTTATAAAATAATATTATTTAAAAAATACAGAAGTGAGCAGGGGCGAGGCGACCTGTCTGAAAAAATACTTTTGAGGCTAGCGCATGCCAGAGCGGACAGCTGTCCACACGCAACGACCTTCGTGCCACAGCAAACGACAGACACACAATAGTGGAGGCATAAACTGCGCTAATGGCTCTGCGCATGCTGTATGAGCGAAGGAGCACAGAGGTCGCGGGGGAAGGATGAGCTAGTCGTAAACAGCGCTAATTGGTCTGCGTGTTCTGTATCGGTGGAAGGAGATGTGGGACAGGGGAGGAAGAGCAAAACAGAAATGCCCGTCACTCTGAGGCAGGAGGAAAAACAACCCATTAGTGAAAAGCATGGTCGTCGAGCGCGAGGGGGGGGTGGGAAAAAACAACAGCCAAACGATGCCACAGTGCATTGCTGGAAGAAGTCCTGCATCTTACACCAACGGACCCACGTTTGAAGCCAGCCCCATTAATAAAACTTATAAAACACTTACACTATACACTTTAAAAGTCAGTTCCATGCTATGAGCCACGGGGATAAGACTGCTAAGAAAGGAGCCGGTCTGGTAAATACATAAATAAATAATCTCCCATTTGAAAAACATATACCAGGATACAAATTTTGCGGGCCCGGTATGCGTCTGCCTCGAAGGCTAGAGAGAGGTGACGTGCCTATTAATGCCCTAGACAGCGCTTGCAAGTAGCACGTCATCGCATACGCCACTAGTAATAACTTGAAAGACCGACACGCTGCAGACACGGTTCTTGCAAATACGGCCAAAGCAATAGTTGGTTCAATCAACTGTAAGCTCGGGGAAGGCATGGCAGCTTGGGGCATTTATAAAATAATGAAGTCCAAAGTTAAAAGAGGGATGGGAATAAAGTTTGAAAGAAAGAAACGTACTCGCAGGAAGGTACGAAAGGTAAGCCCGGAGGGATTCTACCATTCATTTTACCAGCATTAGGGGTGTTGGGAAGTCTAACTGCCGAAGAGAGCGGAATTGCGCGAGCCGTGAATAGTGCTAAGGATGAGAATAAACAATTATCAGAACAATTATGTCATAATAAAAAGATGGAAAGTATTTCCAGTGTAAAAAAAATGGGAAAGGGCTGTATTTGCGTCCATACCGCGGTGGGGGCTCGAAACGCGCATGTCGGTGGAGGATGTCTTAAATGAACTACCTGACCATCCATTAAAAAACATAGATTTGCGTAAATTTACATGAAAATTAAAATACATCATTTTCGAAGGGCGTTTATGTGTGACAGGCTGCCACAGCACTCGAGACAAGTCGAATGCGGGATAGTAAATAGAGATACAAGTTCCAGGCATGTAGCTCACTGGACCACGTATTAAAAAAATGGGAACACAGTACAATATTACGATAGCTATGGTAACTTAAGGCCCCCACTTGAACTGAAAAAATATTTTAAAGCTGCTAGAATTTATTACCACTATGAGACAGAACAGTGTCCACGGGGCTTGAACTGTGGTCACTTATGCTTGTGCTTCCTTGCTACTTAACGTCAACACAATATCACCAAGGTATCAGTCATGTCGCTTACTCTGATAGTGACACAAATACCTTGGAATTACGGTCCGTGCATTTTTCACAGCTAAGCCTGACAGGTGTGTGGTCTGCAGCTGTGATAGATTATCAAACATTTTTTTCAGTACCAAACATCGACGAAAGTAATTGCATGTGCCGATATGTGAAGGGAGATGGTAAAAAATGGGAGGTGCGTATTCCCACCGGTTAGTACGAGATTGAGGATATCGGCGAGTATCTGAAACAAGAGCTCAGACCGGACATTACCTTAGTGTTACGAGGAAATTCCAATACTCTGCACAGCGAGATGTGTTGTACAGCGCAGTGTTACGAACTAACTTTTCAGCTAATTCGTACTTGAAAGTTGCTAGGGGCGTATCTCAATAATGACTCATAATTCGACAGAGCACAACAGTATTAGATGAGTTTTATTACATGAATATTATACAGTTGCTATTTAAATGACTATTGATCGGGGGAGCTTTAAATTAAATACCAAGATGATTATTTAATTACATTATGATTCACGCCATTTTATTTAAACTTAACTGGAAAGTCATTACCTTGGTAATGTTGCCAGAGGCTGATTCTTCGAGACAGTTAACGCCGGCCGGACACACCCATCTTCCTGGTCTGCTTCACTGGTCGGGTCGATGTCCAAAGGACAAAATACGAAAAGACGCTGTTCTGAGTGTTAAGCCTGCCTATATCAAGCGCGTGGTTCTGCGGATCCGCTCTGTGACTGGTGAAGAGGATTTCTGCAACTGTCTTCTTTCGTAAGGGTCGACGACGAAATGGTGGTGTTACAATCCCGCTCGTTTCCCGGTTTAATGTTTGAAGGTGTGATCGAGCAAGCCGTTCAGCTAAGGCCTGATATCACTATAACATCTCCCCCAATGTTCACTAGCGAGATGCCATCATCTCGCCCTAGAGTCCGTGTGGATTATGTAGATGACTGGGAGTTACGGGATTCATGTTATGGCAGCAGGAATATGGATCGGGTTGAAGTTCTCTTTGCTACGGTAGGAAACATATTTGAAAGGAGTTTCAGTAAACGGATAATTGATGTATAAGGAACTGCTAGTTGCCTTTGTGCAGTCTTCAGGCAAGGTGGGCCGATCAAACGCTGGGCTGTGTGTTAACAGTGGCCTTGCGGGCCTTGCGGGCCTTGCACTTGCATTCCCGCTGGGTGTGCAGATTGTCTTACACGCGAGCGCGGCAGATGCGATGNGGGCCTTGCGGGCCTTGCACTTGCATTCCCGCTGGGTGTGCAGATTGTCTTACACGCGAGCGCGGCAGATGCGATGCGTGCAGTTCGGGAACGCATCAGCCTTTCTTGAGTTTGTGAGTCCCTAAGTACTACATGGCATGAATTATTCATTACATTAATTCTTGTAAGGAATGAAAAAATATATATTAATAATTATTCACACTGACAATAGAAAACAATATTTAAAAATCAAAATAATTTAAATTTGATAAGGTAACTGCTCTCCCCGTTACAACAATTATTATGTTTTGTTTGTACAGAAACTACACTTACTGGAATTAAATACACGTTACAGCACTTACAAAATAGTGATGTGTTAAGAGAATGTTACATACCAAAATGGTANTTACTGGAATTAAATACACGTTACAGCACTTACAAAATAGTGATGTGTTAAGAGAATGTTACATACCAAAATGGTATGTGACCTCACGGGGTTAGGACACTGATGGGATGGTATCGAAACGTAGAATATAATTTCATTATTAATATTGAAAGTTTCATAAAATACTAAAAGAAAAGAAAAGTTGCAGCTGCTTTTNCGTAGAATATAATTTCATTATTAATATTGAAAGTTTCATAAAATACTAAAAGAAAAGAAAAGTTGCAGCTGCTTTTTAACTATGTTTCAATACTTAAGTGGGAAATGGAACAGATACTTAATATAACAAACAAAATGTTGAAGTAATAAATGTTAGTTATTAAATAAGGAATATGTGTCAATAACATGTAATAATATGTATTGAATGTGGTAAATTGTACAAATGGTTCGTTTTCTATAAAAATTAAATCTTAAATTATAGTGATAAGGAAGTCATTACATTTTCTTAAAGACTTAAATATTTAAATGAACACAATTCAATAAAGTTTAACAATTCAGATGTCCCTATTTTATACAATGTATTAATTTGTTAGTTAAATAGTTACATTTTAAAAATTTTGTTCTGATAGCGTTACAATCATTGAAATATATATATGTATATATATATATATATATGTATATATACATATATATATTTCAATA
>NQII01001199.1:539963-556296 GCA_002778355.1 Clitarchus hookeri | reverse complement strand
CTGGTATCTACCGTGCAGGTCACGTCAAGTGAAATACGTATTCTCGTGCAATTTTGTCAGAACCCAGCATCTTCGTGACGTATTGTAAATCTGCATTGCTGCATCGCGTGACATATTTGACTAATGACTTACTCTGTCTCTGATAAAAAAAATTATGCTCTTATCTTTCTGATGGATGTATTTTCAGCGTTAATTTATTTTGTTGAATATATATGCGCCACTCAGAAGGGACATACGGCATGTTTTCAAGGNATGTATTTTCAGCGTTAATTTATTTTGTTGAATATATATGCGCCACTCAGAAGGGACATACGGCATGTTTTCAAGGCCATGGTCACTTTGGCTTCATCGAAGCTGGAATGGCCACAGATACAAACAAATTGTGTAAACTCATTTCTTAAACATAATCGAAACGCTATGCGTACGTTCTTGAAGAGCAAGCAATGTTTTTTTTTAAAGCCAATTAACGTACTTCGCCCGTTCCATCTCCTATTGCTGTCAAAGTGTTTGAGTGATGCTTTGTAATGGAAACGTTACGTAAAATATTATCAAACTGAGTACGCGCGAATGCGANTCCGTTCGCCTTCGATATATGCAACTGGTTATGCATGCAGGTACGTGAGTTGCCGACTCCCGGCGCTGTGTTTCCCTACTTCACATAAACATTTTAAAATACTAGATGACCTTTACAAAAATTTTGTTACTGGAATTTGTTGATTGTTTTAGTCCATACATGCTGTAGTTTTAATTTCAAAATGTTATTCAAAAACTCTTTGCATACGCTGTAAAAACGCTTTCATTTCTGCAACAAATAATTTGTTGCCGCTAGTAAAAAAGTGGTTTAAAATTGAACCGCAGCAAAGAAGGTTGCCACAAACGTAATATTTGTTTGATATATATAGTAATGAATATTGTAACCTTGTATTGTCGTTGCAGTAGTTTAGCAGACGTCTTTGTGGTAATGTCATTCACTGGAAAAGAAAAATTGTGCCCTCAAAAACCACAGTAATCTGTAAATAAAGGAGAAGTAAAAGAACTTTCAAAATTCCATTAAGAAAAACCTAGTGCGACATCGAAACTTGAACTCCCGCCCCATGTGTTGTTCGCCTGACACCCTTCACCCAACGACCACTTCACCATATTGTGTTCCGTCCGTCCTTAATGACCTCGCTGTCAACGATATAACGTACCCTACCTACCTGACTACTTACCTGCCTAACTATCGTGTTCGGACTACTTTTGATAGGTAGGTTATGTCAAGTAGTAACATTGGTCAGAATATAATGAAACCTGTGGGGAAGTGAGGTTAGAGAAACTGCACTTCAGAATAACATTACAGGTCTGCAGGATAACTGCGCATTTACTCAGTCGCAGTTTCCTGGATGCTGAATGTATTGGTTTATGAATGTTTGCGCTGGGACAACAGTAACGCACTGAAATATACAATGTACGATAGAAAATCTTAACATCTCTGAACCGTTACCTTAGGCACCAAGTAATATTTCATTACCGTGAAAAAAAAACCCGTTCAAAGAATGTCTTTTCCTTTGCTATAAAGGGGCCACGGTGGTGTAGTGGTTAGGCTACTCGCCTCCCTCCTGGGCGAACCTGGTTCGATTCCCGGCGGGGCCGCTCCCAGATTTTCGCACGCGGGAATCGTGCCGAACGTTGCCGCTGGTTGGCGGGTTTTCTCAGGGATTCTAGGTTTCCCCCGCCGTTGCATTCCAGCGCTGCTCCATACTCACCTCACTTCGCTCTCGTCGGCTATCAAGACCTTTATTTTAAGAGCCACCTAAATCTCTTAACTCTCACTTTGCTATAAAGGAAGGTAATGTAGCTAAAAAAAAGTATAAAAAAGTTTATTAAAAGCTAATCTATATTTCTGTAACCCTATCTTTGAATTAGAGAGATATTGTTTAGCTGTAAACAAAACAGCTTCAAAGAAGTAATTGTCTTTGCCATACAGAAAAGATTTTAAGGAATTTTTTTACAGTGTAGACCATTATGACTGTGAAGGTTAAACTACCTTGGGCGACTCTGCTCCAGTTTCTCGGCTATATTTACAGAATTTTAATCACAGGTTGTATATAAGTTTTTTTTCCCGCAATTTTTGGCGAAACAAGATATAAATAGTTTCCTATACCACCTTACAATGTTAGATATTCATTGCCTTCATTGTTATCGGAACACTGACGGAACATAAGAAAGAATTTATCTTCCATCAGTGCTCCGACAGTGAATATCTAAATATGTAAGAAAGCGTTAAACAGCATTATTTATATCTTGCGCCAAAAATGTTTGACAAACTATCTGAAAAACATTTAATGACGAAAAACGGGTAAATATATTGCTTTCACGCACCATTCCCCTCAAGTTTCTTCGCAGTTAAACTGGACACTTAAAAACTGGACTTAATTAATTTTCTTTGTTTCATTTTATTAAATCCTTCAACCACATTAAAATTAAGTGCCGTGGACGCCATAGAGATCTAAAAATGTCACGCATTTTTTTTTGTGCCAGAGGTAAACCACCAGACTCGCATTCGGGAGAATCCGGGTTCAATTTCTGGTCTGGCCATGGATATATAAGTATGTATTCTACGGTATTCCAAACGAGTGCTGGGATTGTTTATTACTACAAGCCATGGTCGATTGCTTGCCCGTTCCGGCTTCTCTCAGCAACTAGTTCCGTCTCTAATGATCTCGCTGTCAACGAGAAGTCAAACCCTACCTACCTATATCAAACAAGTGTAGATGTGTGTCGCTTGTACCATTAGAGCGCATTTTGTTTCTAACGCCCGTAGAGAAATCCGACTCAAATATGTAAACAGCTCCCCAAATAGTGACCGATTTCAGAACATGAGATGAAACTGATATTACAGCAAACCAACAGATGGAAAGTGAGTGATGAAATTTGGATGGCCATTAATATCGAGGTATTGAGAGCTGACGAGGGTGAAGCGAGATGAAAATGGAGCAGCGCCGGAATGAAAGAGACAATAGAAACAGGTTATCCCCAAGAAAACCCGTTGACTTGCGGCATTGTCCGGCACGGTTCCCATATGTGAAAATCTGGGAGTGACCCCACCGGGAATCGAAACCGGTTCGCCTTGGTGGGAAGCGAGTATTCTGACCACTATGTCACCGTTGCCACTTAGCAAGAAACGTTTACATTATACAACCTACACCCTTATTTGCTATTATAAACTGAACTAATTTAGGTCGTATTGGTGCGATTTAAACCTATAAGACTAGTTATGCGAAGACCAACAGGATTCTATTTGTAAACTATTTTCGGGAGTTACATAAGTTCATGTGGTGTTTTTAGTGTTTAACTTGCAATTACAATCCCACATTCACAAATCCTCGTAAACACCACGTCTGCTGAATGTAGTGTTGAATTGTAATAATCCTGGCTTCTGGCTGTGATTACAATGATTTCACGCAACAGCCTTTAATACGCAAGAAATTCGTGTAACGAGGAATGATAATGGCGTATTTATAACGATCTGGTATCTACCGTGCAGGTCACGTCAAGTGAAATACGTATTCTCGTGCAATTTTGTCAGAACCCAGCATCTTCGTGACGTATTGTAAATCTGCATTGCTGCATCGCGTGACATATTTGACTAATGACTTACTCTGTCTCTGATAAAAAAAATTATGCTCTTATCTTTCTGATGGATGTATTTTCAGCGTTAATTTATTTTGTTGAATATATATGCGCCACTCAGAAGGGACATACGGCATGTTTTCAAGGCCATGGTCACTTTGGCTTCATCGAAGCTGGAATGGCCACAGATACAAACAAATTGTGTAAACTCATTTCTTAAACATAATCGAAACGCTATGCGTACGTTCTTGAAGAGCAAGCAATGTTTTTTTTTAAAGCCAATTAACGTACTTCGCCCGTTCCATCTCCTATTGCTGTCAAAGTGTTTGAGTGATGCTTTGTAATGGAAACGTTACGTAAAATATTATCAAACTGAGTACGCGCGAATGCGACTCGTTGTCTGGCGTAATTCCGTTTACGTGAGACGGAGGAAAAGCAGGAAATGAGAACTTTGGCAGGGCTTCAGAAAAGTCCACTAATTACTATGTTACAAGTTGATGTAAATTTATTTCTAAGTGTAGTCTGAGATTTCCATTCAAAAGGGATGAAGATTTGCTACGATGTTCAACAAAAATACGGTTACAATTTTTTTTCTTTATTTTACGTACTTTTATTGGCGGGCATTTGGAACTGAATACTCATTTCAACGAGTCAACCCCAATAGTGTTTCTGCTGGGCACGAGGGTGCGGTCACGTTAACACTGCCTGGTTCTGTGTCGAGGTGCTTTACCACTCCTTTCCCCCGGATTTCCCAATTCTCTTCCCCCTTTTTTTTTAGTTCTTTTTTCCCCCGCCAACCCTACAACTACCCTCTCCGGCCAGGATCGACCAGACAGCCTCTGTTGACGGCCCGAGACGGCAAATTGGTTTCGTTTGAAATTCCGGGCAAGCTGCGCGCCGGGCAAGAGAGAAGGGGGAGGGGAAAGGGGGCTGGCTGAAGGGGGAAAGCTTCTCTGTGCGAGGGAGAGAGACGAGGAAGGTCGAGTGGTCCCGTTTTCGCCCGCGTGAGATCCATGGCGCGGTAAAGAAGGGCAGCAGGTTTCGGCGGCCCCATTCGACCGCTGTTCTCCGATTGCGCCGAGGAAGAAGGGACGGGACGGAAGATCACCCCCAGGTACATTTATGGTCCATTCATGGTTACGACCAACTTTTCTGAAGCCCTGCGAGAGTTTAACTTGCAGGATATTCCTCCGCCTCATACAAAGAAGATTAACTAAGTATAGAAATTTACACCAGAGGGACAGCACACCTAATTCGTGGTCACTCAGCATTATAATATTTTGCATAAGAAGTATTTATTACTATGCGTTACCAAGACACCTATTTTCTCCCTATTGCTGTTTATATTAACTATAAATAAAATAGTTTACTTTATAAATAAAATATTTTTATAAGTTCAATTTAACGAAAAATAAGGTAATTTTATGTTAACACGAGTATAAAATCCTTTGTGATACATGAAGTCTTTAGGAAACCACCAAACAGGTGTTTTTCAGAGGTTTGATTCAAAAAGTGTGAAGAGACCACGAATACACTATATATTACACGCTACACCTATAACATGTTCTTATTTCAGTTATAGGTAGGATAGGAGAATTTCGTGAGTTCAGTGACTTGTTGGCTGGACTTCATAGTCATGTGTGTACTCGAGACTCAGATGTTTGTTGATGGGCTGCTGCTGCCCCCACATTGGGCAGTATAGGATTCGCTACTCATTCTCTTGCAAATCTGCTATTGGTTCAGAGTCGTCCAGGGCGTGTCTAACAATCTGTGATCCAATTGAAAATATGACTTCATTGTACACGAGTTTGAAGTACATATTGTCCTGAAATGAGTTCGCGAGCATTTTATATCCTTGATTATAGGCTGTTCTGGTATTAACTGAGCACTCTTAACATTTTGAGATCTAGACATATCCACAGACATACAAGTTAAGCTACAAGTAACTCACCTACGTCCACCACCGGAGGAACACCCATAGACTAAAGATAAGGTAGACCGATCTCGCTGGCTGAGCACAACCAGTCGCGGTGTCCCAATNGAAGTAACTCACCTATGTCCACCACCGGAGGAACACCCATAGACTAAAGATAAGGTAGACCGATCTCGCTGGCTGAGCACAACCAGTCGCGGTGTCCCAATACTGAACTTCTTTTCTGCCAACACGATTAGAGAAAACGGCGTGGATTGGATTTGAGGTCAGAACACTGTTTATGCAAACAAGTGCTTTGATATGTTTGTATACTTCCTCTAACCATTTTGCAATACAGTTATATTCAATTCAAACCGGTAAAACTGTTTTATTAATGCATTAGTGCTTGTCATTTAAAAAATTAAGATATAAACAAACTCATTCATCATTGCTGACCATATGACTTTGAGTCTAGAAAAGTGTGTGCCAATCATTTGCATCAACAACAGGAAATGAGGAAGGTGGCAATGTTGCCAAGATATATCTTCTTCAACCGAGAATCTAACCCGGATCTTATGGGAGAAAGCCAGGAATCCTAACCACTAGACCATACCAGACGTACTTATGACGCACGAATTTTGTAAAATATCCTATTACGAATTCAAGACAAAATTATTGCGATAATATATATTTACGTTTACATGCAGTGATTTATCCATGTTTTTTCTAAGCACTGTGTATACAACTAACAACGTTACAATAAAATATTTACAAACATTTTATTGAAGGCAATTTTTTTTATGCACGAGGAAAACGCGTATCCAGTAAACGAACTGAGGAATCAGTACATTTAACTCCTCGGTGCGTCAAAAGTCTATGAAGTAATGACGTATTTGGAAACGTCCGTTATTATCTATGGTATCTAGTGATAAACAACAATTTTATTTATTCATTTACTCTGTATTTTCATGCTTCAGTAGCGGTGTTTACTTCGTGTATGTACAAAAAATTAAAATAAATCGTTATTGAACAAAACATACGCAATAAAAGGTTTTAGAAAAAAATTTAAAATATACTACAAACTATTAAAAGTATTGTTTATTGTTTAGACTTATTACACGGCAACAGGTGACTATATTAATACGAAAACCTCATTACGAGGGCAACCTTTTGCTTATGTTGAATGAAATTGAGAACCAGCACGAATCCAGCGGAAACATGCCTCAAGATAAATTACATACGAATACGTTTATATAATTTTAAAACTAATCTATATTTAAAGAAACACAAGTAAATTTTTTCAGCTTTCTCTTATTTTCTGAAATCCTTCTAAGGTATCTGGTTTGCAAACAAGGCACTACTGACAAAAAAAGTTTATGATTTAAAATACCCCCGTCTCCGCTATCTTCTAAATGTTAACCCGGTCAAAATTTGGCACCACCTTTGAAACAGCTTGTTTTATGTTTTAATTGCATTATTAACTATGCTTTCAGGTTTGTTCATACAGAAAGCAAACCTTGTTTATAATATATCGTTTCTTTACGTATTTTTTTATTCCTAACAGTGAATATCATCGTGTCAGGCACGCAATGTCATTTCCGTCTTCTCAATGCTAAAGTACGATATTTCGCGCCCAGAATATTTTCTTTACATCTTTGCTTCCAGTAGTGTTCTATCTCACCGCAACACTCACCCAATAACTCCACTTCTGAGTCAACGTTTCTAAGTTTCCGAAGCAATACGAACGTGTGGCTTTCACAAACGAAGTCCTACTACATGACTCACCTTGCTTCTGCAGAACGTTAATGCAACCACTTCTGTTTAATATTATATTTTCACCTAAAACCATTATAATCAAAAACGAATATAATTAATTAGTAGCAAAATAGCGCTTAATAATTTTTGTATATTGTAAATATATATGGAAGTAAATTTTTTTTTGTAAAACCAAACAATATTTTCCTAACCCAACAAATTCTGGGTCTATAAACTCGCAAATTGACTTCTTTCTACTGATAAAAACGGAGCCGTTGTTGAATAGTGAGCAGACGACTCACATTACCAACGTGACGAGCTGGGATAGATGACCAGAGAAGTAAACATTGATGTCGGTTTCTGCGAAACGTAGCGGACGTTTCCGTTGACGGATTTGTTTTCCCAGGGTCCTTCCGTTCCATCACCATAGCCGCACTGTAATAGCTGCAACTCACTCTACCCCCATTTTGTACGTGGAAATCGTGTCGGACGATGCTGCTGGTCAGTGGGTTTTCTAGGGGATTCCCCGTTTCTCCCGCCCTTTCATTCCGAAGCTGCTCCGTTCTCACCACAATTTACCCTCATCGGCTCTCAAGACCTCGATGTTAAGAGCCGCCCAATTCTCTCCACTTCTCTCAGCTAAGCCTCTGATATTATGTATCAGGAGGGCCTAGCTGGTAGACAACCCTCGACAACCGCATGTTATGCGGGTGGTATATATTTAGGCAAGGTTTTCTTATCACCTTGAAGAGAACACTCGCGTCGCTGATCTCGCACCACACTACATGACCGAGTGCTAACCAACCCGCCAACAAAGCACATTAGGTATTCGTACAGTGACATCCATCTTGAGCACCACTGAGGTAGTTATGGTGCTTTGAGTTGCGAGTTGACAGTCAATATATTTCTGACTTGGCAATGCCTATTAAAAAAAGTATGCACGTGTATGTCGCCTTGATGAGTTAACATAGATGAAAAGAGTATGTTGTAGAGCAGATTCGGTCGCTATCAATTTTGTTATTGTGGCCAGACCGATGAAGAATGAGGCGAGTGTTGCGATATTGGTGCAACAGAAGAGAAATTAATACGAGGGAGGAAACGGGAATTCCCCGAAAAACCCCAAAGATTTTGGAAGGTTTTAAAACTAACGCTAAGAATACTCTGTCTCTTCTAAGAACTTATTTGTTTCCATTTTGCACCGATTTTGTTTGCAAGGCATTAAGGCGAATCCTGGAAGTGGTTTACCAGAATCGGCTTTGTTCCATAGATCTCATTATTATCCTAAACTTACTACTTTATTGCTTGTGTGCCATTAGTTGTAAAACGGAGCGTGTTAGAGCGTTACAAGAAACCGACCTTCTTTGTAGATTTGGACAAGGGGTCAAAACTCCGCCTTGTAGTTTAAAAAATATTTAGGACTACACACTTGGGATTTGTTAATTTTCGAGCGTAAGTAACGCCCACAATAATCACTTTAGGCCAAAAGTCATAAATATGTTTCCTTCCTAAATTTTTATATGGAATCACAAACTAGAAAAAAGACGTGAAAACGTTTTACATTGCAAAATTTTACTAACCAGCTTGTACCTAAAATATTAGAAGTTTGGCACTGAAACATAATTTTAACGCATCCAGTACTTGCACATTTGCAGCAGAAAGATTTTTCTTGCCATATGCTTTTACTACGAAAGGCGTAGATTGTCACTGCTTTGCGAATTAAGTACTACAATCAAAGAAGTTCTTCCTCTCGAAGCATTGCAATTTGTACAACTTGCCGAAGTTTGGCAGTATCACATAAATACTGTTAATGTAATCATTGTTTGAATTGATGCACACATCATAGATATAAGGAAACGTCCATAAGAAGAACAATCCCCATTCATTCTTACTCCCCGATGTTGTATATTAAGCTGAGCTTGTCAGAGCGTAGTGTCATCAGATCATACCCCCCCCTTTTTTTTTAAGTGCGACTACTTTCGCGATCAGAATCATTTCTTCAACATTTAATGTCTATCAGCTTTGTCTCTCATAGCTCTAGAGGAATGAAACCCTTTCGTCTCGTCTCCCAAGAGTAAAGATTTTAGACGAATAGAACACTACGTAAGTTTGCATAACGTCCCCCTCAGGAGGTATTGTCTAAGATCTATGTACAACTATCTTTGTTTAGTTATGTTTCTCGCAAAAATTACTCTAGCTTTACTTTTAATAGTGCTCAGTAATTTTCATGCTGAAAATATTTTCGGAAAATTATGTGTCTCTTTGTAGGATGGAAATCGAAATTAATGCAGCGGCAGTTTTAAAACAACATCAAAAAGGTTGGTGACGTAGAGGTAAGCACGTAGGTTGCTTTTAAAAGACTGGCAGGGACCATAAGAAACGAATATAAAGAGCTTAGTACAGCGGATAGTTAAGTAGGAGCGCCTTGTAGGTAGTCCACCTGTCAGTCACTGCAGCCAAACGTGTGGCGGTTACCGTGGTTGCCAAAACGAGCTTACTTGCCTCTCGTTGCCCTACTCCTCCGGGGCCAGGCAATAACATGGAATGGTCGCAGCCACAGGGCATCATAACTGTGAACACTCCACCTATGTCTTAGTTCGTAGAAACTCCACAACATACCAAGACACTGGTATTCCGTCTAAAAAGTTCTGAAATCTCCAGATTGATTCACGAAATCGGTCGTCCTAACTAATCCTTTTTACGATATCCACGTTTGTCCTCCAGTAATTCAAAAGTCAGACTATTTTCATATAATTTATGAAAATTCGGATCAAAATTTTGGGGATAAAGTTAAGATGTCTATTAAATACTGCACTTAATTTTCTAAGGCAAAGTATGTTCTTACCATGTACTTGTAGCTAAACCAAAAATACTACTAGCTAGCGATCTTCACACTTCCCATTTAGAAATATAATTCTAATTTTATATGTCTTATAAGGGGCTTGCATAACCTCGCAGCCATAAAGAACAGGAAAGTTGTTATATTAAGTTTATAATGTTTACGAGCCAGACTTGCAGACTTAACGTCTTTGTTTATATTGGTGATATAATCATTGTTTTTCAGGGCGTGGAAAATTTCTCCTCGTGTTGAGCGCTCGGTATGGGCTGTTCTTTCGTCTTACAGCGGTTCGACGACCACAGAATAATCCTGTAAAGCGAAACTCACGAGTACCTATGTTCCTAGCACAGCGACTTTGCGTGGGTTCACTACTCACAGATTTGAGTGAAACGTCACCGGCATTGACATGAAACGAATTATATATCTCAGTTCTTCAATTTCAGTTATTGAATGATTGCTAGCTATGGTCAGAAAATTCCACAACTTCGCATAGCTAAGCGTCACCGGTATAATATATACTAGCGTAATATAGATACTTATGAATGGTGAATTTGGACGTATTTTGTTTTGTTCCAGACTCGAACTCCGCCAATACATGGGGTTTTTTTTTGTTGAAGATAACGGATATACATATATCCCATAGGTGTGACATTTATTACTTTAGTAACTTTCCTCTGGCATAAAACATTATACAGTGAATGCCGTTTTTAGTAAGCAACATTCCTCCCATGGTAATTTTTATTTTCCTAATTTTGTTTTTTCAACACAGACAATTTTTTAAGTAGCTTTATAAGCCTTTGGTATGTGAAGTTCATGATGCCACGTGACAGTAATTTTAATAGGTCAAATTATTATTTATTAGTATTTTTATGTACACGATTGATAAAGAATGCTGTGTCTTTAAAATGTGATGTTAGTGTTATGAAAGTATCTGGTAAATTAGTTGTTTCGTAGTAAGGTTGGCAGCCATTTTTTTTTCAATTTCCTCGTACGCAGAACTATGAATAAAGTGGGTGAGTGCAAGAGAGTTGCCACATGGGAGCGCTGTAGGTCGGTTGCTGTCTGCTGCGCGAAGTAGAGTGACTTGTTGGCGAGCAGCAGTCGACAGGGGAAGGAACGAGCCAATCAACTGGTCTGGCGTGCAAAGGCTTGGTAGACCGTAGCAAAGAGCTGTGTGTTGATAACTACTAGTGTCTTTAAAAAAATTGCTAGTTACGAACATTTTATTACGTCAAGTGCATAACTGTGTTATATAACGAGGCCTTTGAATAAATAAATTAAAATTGAAGCGACTCCGGTCGGCATACCAGCCCATTTGCTATTAATATACACTGTAAATAGGGGTCAACATTTGTCTATTCTTTACGAAAATTTGTTTTCAAGGTGGGCACTTAAAATAACTATAGTTAAAAGACAGATATAGTGTAATATGTGTTACGTCTACTTGCACTGGTATTAAAAATACGTTAAAATATAGACCTTGCGATAAGTGGGGCGTAATAATTGTTAACTCACGGTAATAAAATACTATACAACGAGCCTCTCTGTTATTTGAAACTGTGAACGTACGACCGCATGGATGAAGAGTGATTATGAATAAAAACAGTCTTCGAAAATCCCGCCAGTTTAGAACCTCATATAGAGTTTGTATACAGAGGGGAGAAATTTTTCATCGTAACAACAAAATCGTAAGTTCAGGTTGTACGCTAAGTAATGACCTGAATGCCTCAAAATTTTTTTTTCATTCGCATAAAGACGTTTGTAAATAAAAAATTATAGAACAAAAGTATAAATTGAGACCGATTGTAAAATATTTGTCATGATTTCGCATGTTAATGTTTCGAGTTGAACGTACAAAACACATTTTGAATTTTATTTTCTGAATTTTTTTTGCAGTAGTAGGCACGTTTCATTGGAGTATAACTGATTGTATGTGTGAGAGATTTCTGGGAATTCATTTGTTATACGAGCGTAAGTGGCGATATTGCTTCAAACTGCGCCTCTTTTTTTTCCGATTTGGTATTATTTGTGTCTGTTTTGTGTGTTTCATGATGGCGACGACTTGGGTCCACCAGCTAAAGAAAGAAGAAGTGGTCGTTAACATGAAATTAACGGGTCTCGAGTTGGTCGAGACTGACAATATCGATGCATTAAGAAAGAAGCTGGCTGCGAATATCATATGCAGCCAGGAACAAAGTGAGGTAGCAGGCGGAATTTCCGGTCAGATATTTCCACCTCGGGAGACGGTGAGTGCAGACTTAACTCATCCTTTCTAAACATGTTTTTGGTTGTGTTTCCAGCCTTTGATACATAACTTATAAATTTCACTGATATAACTAATGATCCTGCTTTCCTCTACATGGGTGCAAATAGATTTTAATTAAGTTCTCCGCACTTAAATTGGTAGGTAGGCCTTGACGTCTTGTTGACAGCGGCATCGTTAGTGATATTGGAGCTACAAACATATGCAACAGTAGTGAGACAATTACAAATATACACGTGCCTCACTCACGACTCGAACCCGGAAAACCTCGTACCGTATGCTAGCGTGCAGTCAACTTCATTACGGAGGGATAATTCTGAGCATCACCATCTGGTGTAATTTGTGTAATGTTATGGTACATAGGGTTTACTAACCTGAAATATTTACAGGGCCAACGTTTTGAAAATAAATGTCTGCACCACTTAAAACGTGTAGTCTCACATGTCCACATATGTGAAAAATATGATGGGTGGAAATCAGTTTACTGGTTCCCGAGATGTGGCATAAAATTTATATTTTCATATTTGGTGCTATTTCACAAAAAAAAAAAAGAAATTCTGTACACGATGCGTCTAACAGATACTATCAGCATACAAAGTTTTCTAAAATTTGGTTAAATTATTAAATAGATATGACAAAATTAACTAAAGAATTCATATAGCAACCATTTTAAAAATCAGTGTCTGCGCCACTTAAACAGTGTAACAGTGTAAGTTTACATGGCCCTCTGTAGCACTACTCATGCGTGACATTTGGTGGAAATGTGTTAAATGGTTCCGGAAATATGGCAAAATAATCAATTTTCTCACCTGGCACTGGTTTACAAAAAGGCGGGCAAAATAGGGCTTCTTCAGGAATAATTTATTACGTGTTAGATTATATTCCATTGGAACGTTCGGAAACCGTAACTTTATTAAATTTTCTCTTAGTGTTGATAATTTTAGAGCACTACGGGTTTTTTATTGTGGCACTGGTTTCATTCAGGCTATTATTCCCAAGTGTTCGGGTTTGGCTGTTGAAATTTTGATATAGAGTGTGTCAAATGGGATATCTTGCGAAACGTTAAGACAATTATGTTTACAATTTGTGCCCTCATAGGGTAAAATAAGATTTAGTTAGATTACATGTTTATCGATTTCAAAAACAAAGTCATAGCATTGTGGACCATGCAAAAGCATTGGGAGTTAAGTAAGGAGAAAGTGCTTTAATTTCAATGGTGTTAAAAGAGTATACTTTGTACTGCAAAAAATATTATAAAACTACAAAGGAATGCCTTTTTTTTAAGGCACAATAAGTGAAATACGAAAATTTATTTAGATACCATTATCCACATTTTCGTACTGCAATTTTTTAAATGTGAAGTAGCCAAAACTCTCTAACATTCACCGTGGAATAAAATATAACAATAAACTGAAACTTTTCGTTTCTATAATGTGTGAAATTTAAACGAGGACGTTAAACACCAAATACACGTCTGGAAAATGCATAAGCCAAATACGCCAATGATGGGTTCGCCGCGTAAGTCCTCGAGGTAATACATGCCTGGGCACGAGTGTCGTATCACACCACCTTGTACAACTCTGCAGACCAGTTCTGACGGAAAACTTTGTAGAAAACATCCCTGTTTTTTTTTTTTTTTAATCCGCACCAAGTTACTAATATTGGCTTTAGGCTTCGATGGGTCCCTCCTCTTCGGAATAGCATACACGGTCCGAACCTGGGAGTCGTTTTTCACGTCTTCGGGCTTCATACGATTGATAGAATGAACGGTAGAATTGTAATCGCGAACGAGTTTTCGGAGTATATCCAACCACTTATAGTTTCCATTCGCCGGGAAATGTCGCCACAGTTTATCTTTGAGCATCCTGTAAAATCGCTTGACAATGCTGGCATTGAGCTAAGAGTATGAAGAATAAATATTTATGCCATACTTTTTCCTCAGTGCACGAAAAGTTGCATTAAAATATTCTTTACCATCGTCAGTGTGGAGCTTTTTTGGTATGCATCCTTCGCGCAACACATCCATCACTGCTTTTGTGATGTCGCGCACATTCTTCGACTTGAGTGGCCTGGCCCAGGCATACTTGGAAAAAGTATCGATTGTGGTCAAANGGCACAATAAGTGAAATACGAAAATTTATTTAGATACCATTATCCACATTTTCGTACTGCAATTTTTTAAATGTGAAGTAGCCAAAACTCTCTAACATTCACCGTGGAATAAAATATAACAATAAACTGAAACTTTTCGTTTCTATAATGTGTGAAATTTAAACGAGGACGTTAAACACCAAATACACGTCTGGAAAATGCATAAGCCAAATACGCCAATGATGGGTTCGCCACGTAAGTCCTCGAGGTAATACATGCCTGGGCACGAGTGTCGTATCACACCACCTTGTACAACTCTGCAGACCAGTTCTGACGGAAAACTTTGTGGAAAACATCCCTGTTTTTTTTTTTTTTATCCGCACCAAGTTACTAATATTGGCTTTAGACTTCGATGGGTCCCTCCTCTTCGGAATAGCATACACGGTCCGAACCTGGGAGTCGTTTTTCACGTCTTCGGGCTTNACTTCGATGGGTCCCTCCTCTTCGGAATAGCATACACGGTCCGAACCTGGGAGTCGTTTTTCACGTCTTCGGGCTTCATACGATTGATAGAATGAACGGTAGAATTGTAATCGCGAACGAGTTTTCGGAGTATATCCAACCACTTATAGTTTCCATTCGCCGGGAAATGTCGCCACAGTTTATCTTTGAGCATCCTGTAAAATCGCTTGACAATGCTGGCATTGAGCTAAGAGTATGAAGAATAAATATTTATGCCATACTTTTTCCTCAGTGCACGAAAAGTTGCATTAAAATATTCTTTACCATCGTCAGTGTGGAGCTTTTTTGGTATGCATCCTTCGCGCAACACATCCATCACTGCTTTTGTGATGTCGCGCACATTCTTCGACTTGAGTGGCCTGGCCCAGGCATACTTGGAAAAAGTATCGATTGTGGTCAAAATGTAACGGTGACCTTTATTCACATGATTAAAGTCTTGCATTTCGATCAGGTCAGATTGGAAAGCATCGTTCAGCCCTTTCATGACGCATTTTTGCGTGGGTAATTTATCCCAGCGTATTTGTGCAGCTCGTCAGCAACTGCATACTTGCTCATTTCGAAATGTAGTCCACCTCCGCGAGTTCTTCGGTAATGGAAATTATTTCGTTCGTGTGCGAGCGGTTTCCAGCTGCCTGCGAAGCAATCAGAAGTCTCAGCCTATCTACTAACTCATTCGGATCATTCCAATACTGATAGTCGATTTTATCTCCTCTCTCCAATTTCTGAGTCAAACCCGAACCACCAATTTCACGTATCCTAGTAAACAATCCGGCTATAATGGGGAATTTTTCGTGCGCCATGTCTTTAAATAGATGTGATACAGGGTTATTTTTGGAGTAATATGCGCGACTTTGCTTTAATAAAAGGCAGTACTTGCGCAAATCCGATTCGGTGTAGTGTCCAGGGCACCTACGAAACAAACGTTCGCTCAATCACTGCGTGATTCTCACCTTGCGCCTGCCGATCTGCAGTACATCCCTGGGAAAAAAATAAAACTTCCTTATTTCCAAGGTACTATTTCCCACCAGTTTTCTGCAAACCATAAGCCTTGTCGGCAGTAAGGTTAGAATAGGAAGCGATGTAATGAGATAGAAGAGTGTCCACATCGGGCCCGTGCTCTCGTGTACTTTTCCTTTCTCGCGCACAAAGCAAATCGATCATGGGCAAATCGTCTTCGTCGTAATTTCATGTCACCTTCCGATACGAGCAATTCCAGGTATATTTTCTGTTTACGCATCGGGGTCGGTTCTTCCACCTTGATTTCACGTTTGATTTCAAGCAGGCAAGGTCCCCGTCAGTAATTTTTTTTTCTAATTTCGTCTAGCCGGAGGGTATTAGGTTT